>JAJPUD010005426.1:83704-130679 GCA_023553655.1 Myrmecobius fasciatus
ACACACACACACACACACACACACACACACACACACACACACACATGCTGCCTTGTAAGAAAGGTCCTGGATGAATTCTCTCTCTACAGGAGAAACTGAGGCAGAGTTGGCTCAGCACTGGCCCAAGGTAACATAGTAAATTAATACCAGGGCACAATATGGCATAGAGCATAGTCATGCAAATAAGCAGACTATACATAGGATGTTATTTAGTCATTTTAGTTGTATCTGATTCTTCACACACCCCCGTTGGGATTTTCTTGGCAGAGACTCTGCAATGGTTTGCCATTTCCTTCTCCAGTTCATTTTACAGATGAGGAAACTGAGGTAGAGTCACACAGCTAAGAAGTGTCTGAAGCCAGATTTGAACTCAGAAAGATGAAGCTTCCTGGCTTCAGGCTGGGCACTCCATCCACTGATGCTGCTAACACATGCACTTTGTCTATAAGGTTTTCTTGGCAATGATACTGGAGTGCTTTGCCATTTCCCTCTCCAGTGTATCCCCATTTTACAGATGAGGAACTGGGGCAAATATGGGTTAAATGACTTGCCCAGGAAAAGTTCAGAGAGATGCAAGAAGAAATAGACAGCAAAACTATAATAGTGTGGGATCTCAACCTCCCTCTCTCAGAACTTGATAAATCAAACCACAAAATAAATAAGAAAGAAGTTAAGGAGGTAAACAAAGTGTTAGAAAAGTTAGGTATGATAGATCTTTGGAGGAAATTAAATGGAGACAGAAAGGAGTTTACTTTCTTGTCAGCAGTCCATGGAACTTATACAAAAATTGACCATGTGTTAGGACACAAAAACCTCAAAATCAAATGCAGGAAGGCAGAAATAATAAATGCATTTTTTTCAGATCATGACGGAATAAAAATCACATGCAATATAAGACCAGGAGAAAATAGACCAAAAACCAATTGGAAACTAAATAATTTTATCCTAAAGAATGAATGGGTAAAACAGCAAATTACAGACACAATTACTAATTTCATCCAAGAGAATGACAATAATGAGACAACATACCAAAATTTGTGGGATACAGCCAAAGCAGTAATAAGGGGAAATTTTATATCTCTAGATGCTTATTTGCATAAAATAGAAAAAGAGAAAATCAATGAATTGGGCTTGCAACTAAAAAAGCTAGAGAAAGAACAAATTAAAAACCCCCAATCAAATACCAAACTTGAAATCCTAAAAATAAAAGGAGAGATTAGTAAAATTGAAAGTAAAAAACTATTGAATTAATAAATAAAACTAAAAGTTGGTTTTATGAAAAAACCAACAAAATAGATAAACCTCTAGTTAATTTAATTAGAAAAAGGAAAGAGGAAAATCAAATTGTTAGTCTCAAAAATGAAAAGGGAGAACTTTCCACCAATGAAGAGAAAGTTAGAGCAATAATCAGGCGTTACTTTGCCCAACTGTATGCCAATAAATTTGATAACCTAAGTGAAATGGAGGAATATCTACAAAAATATAGATTGCCCAGAATAACAGAAGAGGAAATAAATTACTTAAATAGTCCCATTTCAGAAAAAGAAATAGAACAAGTCATTAATCAACTCCCTAAGAAAAAATCCCCAGGACCAGATGGATTTACATGTGAATTTTACCAAACATTTAAAGAACAATTAACTCCAATATTATATAAACTATTCGAAAAAATAGGGAATGAAGGACTCCTACCAAACTCCTTTTATGATACAGACATGGTACTGATACCTAAACCAGGTAAAACAAAAACAGAGAAAGAAAATTATAGACCAATCTCCTTAATGAATATTGATGCAAAAATCTTAAATAAAATATTAGCAAAGAGATTACAGAAAATCATTCCTAGAATAATACACCATGACCAAGTAGGATTTATACCAGGAATGCAGGGATGGTTCAATATTAGGAAAACTATTAACATAATTGACTATATTAATAACCAAACTAACAAAAACCATATGATAATCTCAATAGATGCAGAAAAAGCATTTGATAAAATCCAACATCCATTCCTATTAAAACATTAGAGAGTATAGGAATTAATGGACTTTTCCTTAAAATAGTCGGTAGCATCTATTTAAAACCATCAGCTAGCATCATATGTAATGGTGATAAACTGGAACCCTTCCCAATAAGATCAGGGGTGAAACAAGGTTGCCCACTATCACCATTACTATTCAATATTGTATTAGAAATGCTAGCCTTGGCAATAAGACAAGAAAAAGAGATTAAAGGAATTAGAGTAGGTCATGAGGAAACCAAATTATCACTCTTTGCAGATGATATGATGGTCTACTTAGAGGAGCCTAGAGAATCAAGTAAAAAACTATTAGAATTAATCCACCACTTTAGCAAAGTTGCAGGATACAAAATAAATCCACATAAATCATCAGCGTTTTTATACATCACCAACAAAATGCAACAGCAAGAGATACAAAGAGAAATTCCATTCAAAATAACTATCGATAGTATAAAATATTTGGGAATATATCTGCCAAGGGAAAGTCAGGATCTATATGAGCAAAACTACAAAACACTCTCCATACAAATAAAGTCAGATCTAAACAATTGGAAAAACATTAAGTGCTCTTGGATAGGTCGAGCGAATATAATAAAGATGGCAATACTACCTAAACTAATCTATCTATTTAGTGCTATACCAATCAAACTCCCAAGAGATTATTTAACTGAACTAGAAAAAATAACAACAAAATTCATCCGGAAAAACAAAAGGTCAAGAATTTCAAGGGAATTAATGAAAAAAAATGCAAATGAGGGTGGCCTAGCTGCACCAGATCTAAAACTATATTATAAAGCAGTGGTCACCAAAACCATTTGGTACTGGATAAGAAATAGAGTGGTGGATCAGTGGAATAGGTTAGGTTCACAGGACAAAATACTCAATGACAATAGTAATCTAGTGTTTGATAAACCCAAAGACCCCAGTTTTGGGGATTAAAAACTCACTATTTGACAAAAACTGCTGGGATAATTGGAAACTAGTATGGAAGAAATTAGGCATTGACCCACACCTAACACCATATACCAAGATAAGGTCAAAATGGATTCATGATCTAGGCATAAAGAATGATATTATAAACAAATTAGAACAATGTAGGATGGTATACCTCTCAGACCTGTGGAGGGGGAAGGAATTTGTGACCAAAGAAGAACTAGAGGTCATCATTAATCACAAAATAGATAAGTTTGACTATATCAAGTTGAAAAGTTTTTGTACAAACAAAATGAATGCAGACAAGATTAGAAGGGTAGCAGTAAACTGGGAAAATATTTTTACATCCAAAGGTTCTGATAAAGGCCTCATTTCTAAAATATATCGAGAATTGACTCAAATATATAAGAATTCAAGCCATTCTCCAATGGATAAATGGTCAAAAGATATGAACAGACAATTTTCAGATGAAGAAATTGAATCTATTTCCAGTCACATGAAAAGGTGCTCCAAGTCACTATTGATCAGAGAAATGCAAATTAAGACAACTCTGAGATACCACTACACACCTGTCAGATTGGCTAAAATGACAGGAAATGATAATGATAACTGTTGGAGGGGATGTGGGAAAACTGGGACACTGATACATTGTTGGTGGAACTGTGAACGGATCCAACCATTCTGGAGAGCAATTTGGAGCTATGCTCAAAAAGTTATCAAACTGTGCATACCCTTTGACCCAGCAGTGTTTCTACTGGGCCTATATCCCAAAGAGATTTTAAAGGAGGGAAAGGGCCCCACATGTGCAAAAATGTTTGTGGCAGCCCTTTTTGTAGTGGCAAGAAACTGGAAATTGAAAGGATGCCCATCAATTGGAGAATGGCTGAATAAATTATGGTATATGAATGTTATGGAATATTATTGTTCTGTAAGAAGTGACCAACAGGAGGATTTCAGAGAGGATTGGAGAGACTTGCATGAACTGATGCTGAGTGAAATCAGCAGAACCAGGAGAACATTATACACAGCAACAAGACTATACGATGATCAATTTTGATGGACATGGTTCTCTTCAACAATGATGTGATTCAAACCAGTTGTTCAGCGATGAAGATAGTCATATACATCCAGAGAGAGGCCTGTGGGAACTGAGTGTGATCCACAACACAGCATTTTAATGCTTTCTGTGAATATTTCCATGCATTTTGTTTTCCTTCTTAGGTTGTTTTTTTCTTCTTCTCTTTCTAGATCTGGTGTTTCTTGTGCAGTAAGATAACTGTATAGATATGTATACATATATTGTATTTGTCATATAATTTATCCTATTTAGCATGTATTAGATTACCTGTCATCTAGGGGTGGGGGTGGGGGGAAGGAGGGGAAAAGCTTGGGAAAAAAGTTTTTGCAAAGATCAATGTTGAAAAATCATTCATATGTTTTGTAAATAAAAAGCTTTATAAAAAAACATATAGAGTGGTGATACAAATTAGAACGTGTCCAGTGCATAGAAGATAATTTGTGTCAGTAATCTGAAAGAAGAGATAACTGAGGAAGGAAGGGAATAGAGAAATTTGCACTGGGTTGAACACCATAACATTTGTTGTTCCAGGGCTTCTCCCATCTTTGGACCTTCAAAGATGAAAAGGCAAAAATAGGGCATGGAGATAACTTTTCTTTTTCAATAAACATTTATTAAGCACCTTCTATGTGGGTGCTAAGAGCTGGGGGTACAATTAATACAAATAAAGACAACCCCTGTCCTCAAGGAGCTTACAATCTAATGAGGGAGAGACAACATACAAAAGAAGGCAGAAAGAGTGGAAGGAAATGGGACACCAAGGGTTCCCCAGCCCAGGGTCATCTTGTTCATGGAGTTGAAACCAAGCAGAGCAGCAAGGGCAGAGTGGAGGTGGGCACACAGACTAAGGTGGAAGAAGGAGAGGGTAAGATGAATTTAGGAAAAGGGGAGCCGTTCAATTAAATTTTTGCCGTTTTTAATTGTTTTTGGTCATGTCCAACTCTTTGTGACCCACTTTGGGTTTTCTTGGCAAAGATACTAGAATGGTTTGCCATTCCCTTCTCTGCAAATGTGGAAACTGAGGCAAGCAAGGTTGAGTGACTTGCCCAACTAATAAATGTCTAAGGCCACATCTGAACTCAGATCTTCCTATCTCCAGCCCTGGTGCTCTTCTACTCCACCACCTAGCTGCCTCTATTCAATTCAATTTAGCAAGCACTTTTTAAGAACCTAAATATATATGTCTCTTTGCATGGGGCTGGAGACAGAGAGATAGATATAGCATCGACTCACTTTCAAGAAACTCATAGATTGATGATGGAAAGGAGTCAGACTGGTACAGAATCATAGCATAAGGCAAAATGTAGTTATAGGCAAAAGTCTAAGTGAGCAATGTGAGAAATCTGAAGAAGGGAGAAATCATTTTTTAGCAGGGGAGGTTACTAAAAGTTCCATGGCAGGGTTGGCACGTGAAATGGTCCTTAAAGGAAGGAGGGACCTTTCCTTTGGGGAAGAGAGAGGGAAGAAAGGGTCCATTCTGAGCATTAGTGGTTGGAAGCAAAGGCACAGACAAGAACAGGGCCCAGTGAATAATCCCTTATAGTTGGAACATAGAGTGGTGGAGTAATTGAAGAAGAAAACTAAAATCAGAAGGGTGAGTTAGATCCACATTATGGAGGTCCTAAGGAATTGATCTTGACTGCACGATGTAGTAGGAATCAGGTGGGACTTGGAGAGAAGAAAGTCCTGTGTTTGAATTCTGCATCTTATATTAGTTATGTGGCCACAATCAACTTTCTTAACCTTTCTGTGTTTCTTCATATATAAAATGGGAATAATAATATTTTCCACATAATGGATATTATACATTATGTCAAAAAACATAGTATTAGCTAAATGTCAGCTACAGCTGTAATAACAACTTGTCCAGTAGGCAGTTGTTTAATTTTTTTTTGATATTGATTTTTATTTAAGATTACTGGTCATAAGGGATGCATAGCAAGTATGATGGGCATAAATATCCTAAGTCATATTACTGACAATAAATTCCTCAGAAGAAACTGTCCAAAAGATATCAGCAAAAAGAAAGAATACCTCCTCCAAAAAAAGGTGAATGGGTCATGTAGAGAGCACCTGCGGTAACAGCCAGATGGTCCCTGTGTAGTATAGATTTCCCTTCCCCAACAGTTAATAGACCTAGAGGATGACCACCCCTCCAGCAGGGAGTCCTCTGCAGAGGGTCTCTAGGATGACACATGCAAGAATTGCCCTAGATAATGAGAAGATAGATTGCCCATCAGCATCTTTGAAGGGAATTAAATATATTAGGTAAAGTACTAATCTATTGAAGAATTAGTATCTGTGGATAATAGGGAGACATATTGTCATAAAGAAGCCAAGAGGATTGCAACAAATGTGGATTTATTCTCACATGAGGGTAGTGGAAAAGGAAACTGGACTATAGAAGGCTAAAGAATGAGGGGAAGAGTGAGGAACCAGAAGGAGCAAAAGTAGACTCCCCATTCTAGAAGTTTGATTAAGAAAAGATCATAATCTAAGAAAATGTTAAGAGTAAAGAAAGGGGTGAGTGAGTATTTTAGAATAAAGAAGCCCTGAGCATGCTTGTGGATATATGATAAGGAATCAGTAGGTAGGGAAAGAATGAAGATTTAGGAAGGAGAGAGGATGACTAAAAGAAAAATATACAAATTGGAGGAGATAGGATCAGTAGCATAAATGGAGGGGTTAACTTTGAGGACAAGGTCTTTCTCTGAGACTGCAAAGAAATAAGAGTGGATAAATAAAGGTACAGAGAGATTTATGAAATACTGAGCAAGAAAATGAAGATGGGGCTGACTACTATTGACACTTGAGAAAAGCAAATTTAGGGAATGAACATCAAGGTAAGAAAAGGTACCTTAAAATTAGATTTGGATTTCAGCCAAGTGCCTGAGAATGTGAAAATAATGGACTCTCTAGGCAAGAGGTGCAATTCACCTGATTAAAGTCAGTAATAAGAGATTTGTTTAGTCTTATAAATGCAATCAAGAGGGTTTAAAACTGATAGGAAAAGAAAGTTGCTCACTTATATCTGCCCAGACAAATATTAAAGAGAATATTAAGTACAACAAAGGAAGACTATCAATAGAGAGGACTATGAATTAATAAGAGACAATATCAAAAAAGAAAGCCAGCTATAAAGTCCATACAAATGGACAAAATAGGGAGAAATAAGATGAACTAAAAATTGTAGGACAACCAAGAAAATTCTACTTCAGTAACTAGGTGATATGATGGATAGAGGGTCTAAAGTCAGAAAGATTCATCTTTCTAAGTTGAGATCTGGCCTCAGACACTTATTAGACCCTGTGTAACAACAAGAAGTATCTTTATTAAATGGGATTGTGAAAAGTCAGATGCAACTGAAACAAGTGAAAAACAACAATAAAGCTGTAACTGAGATTTAATGAGAAGGAACTCAGGACAGGAATAACTCCACTTTGCATCTGCTACTCTGCTTGGAATAAGGTGCCCCATTCCTCCTTCTTTCACCATATCTAGGTTTTCAACCCTTCAGAACAACCACCATTAGCTCTAAACCTATTTCCTCATGCCCTTGCATTGATTTGAGGAATGATAGGCAGCCTTGTTCATTAAGCTGTTTCTCTTTTGTCAATATCTTAAGCATCTGGTTGCCGCCAAATTTAGAAATAATGAGTACATGAACACTGGCTGGCTCTCTCTCTCTCTCTCTCTCTCTCTCTCTCTCTCTATATATATATATATATATATATATGTATATATGTATATGTATATATATATATGTACACATACATACATATATATTAGTGTTTAACTTCACACACACACACACACACACACAACATGATTTCTGGATTGCTGTTCTTTTTATGATTTCCTCAAGAATAATTGAAAATTGATTATAAATGGCCAAAGCACATGAATATGTGAAACTGATAGTAATTTCCTATGCATCTAGCCTTTGCTAACTAGACCAAGTAACATTCTTACATGAACTCTACTACTCAAGTACTTAGCACATTGTGCTTTCCTGTATGTCCATGTCCAACTTTTAAGGAGTTGGCTGATTCTTAGGAGGAAAAAAAAATGCCCGGCTAAAAAGATATCAAGATGTATCTTAATTTTGAATTATGTGAAGCAATAAATTGGGAAAATATTTTTACATTCAGAGGTTCTGATAAAGCCCTCATTTCTAAAATATATAGAGAATTGACTCAAATTTATAAGAATTCAAGCCGTTCTCCAGTTGATAAATGGTCAAAGGATATGAACAAATAATTTTCAGATGAAGAAATTGAAACTATTTCTAGTCATATGAAAAGGTGCTCCAAATCACTATTGATCAGAGAAATGCAAATTAAGACAACTCTGAGATACCACTACACACCTCTCAGATAGGCTAAGATGGCAGGAAATGATAATGATGAATATTGGAGGAGATGTGGGAAAACTGGGACACTGATACATTGTTGGTGGAATTGTGAATGGATCCAGCCATTCTGGAGAGCAATTTGGAGCTATGCTCAAAAAGTTATCAAACTATGCATACCCTTTGACCCAGCAGTGTTTCTATTGGGCTTATATCCCAAAGAAATCATAAAGGAAGGAAAGGGCCCCACATGTGCAAGAATGTTTGTGGCAGCTCTTTTTGTAGTGGCTAGAAACTGGAAACTGAATGGATGCCCATCAATTGGAGAGTGGCTGAATAAATTATGGTATATGAATGTTATGGAATATAATTGTTCTGTAAGAAATGACCAGCAGGACGATTTCAGAGAGGCTTGGAGACATTTGCATGAACTGATGCTGAGTGAAATGAGCAGAACCAGGAGATCATTATACATGGCAACAACAAGACTATATGATGATCAATTCTGATGGACATGGTTTTCCTCAACAATGAGATGTTTCAAACCAGTTCCAGTTGTTCAGTGATGAAAAAAGCCATATACACCCAGGGAGAGGCCTGTGGGATCTGAGTCTGGACCATAACATAGCATTTTCATATTTTGTTGTTGTTTGCTTGCGTTATGTTTTGCTTTTCTTTTTTTTCTTGTGCAGCACAATAATTGTATAAATATGTATGCATATATTGGATTTAACATATTTCTACCATGTTTAACACATATTGGACTACTTGCCATCTAAGGGAGGGCATGGGGGAAGGGAGGGAAAGTGGAGCACAAGGTTTTGCAAGGGCTAATGTTAAAGAATTGTCCATGCATATGTTTTGAAAAATAAAAAGCTTTAATAAAAAATTTTGAATTATGTGACTTTACTATATTGAAACTGAATAGCAAAATGGCAGAGTAGATGAAGCACTCAGTCAATTTCTTTCAACATTACCCTCCAAACAAAAATAATGCCTCAAATTGCATTCTGGAGTGGCAGAGCCAACAAAAGGTCAGGAAGGCATTCTGTCAGTCCAAGGCAATTTAGGCAATCAGAACGAGAGATCTGGGACACTGGGGTAGATGCTGTACTAGCCCTAGATGCAGAACCAGACAGTGGAAAGTCCAGTACCTAATCTCACTTTGGGGACAAAGTTCACAGGTGGAAAGGAGCCTTTTTGGTCAAGAAGAAATGGGAGCTCTGAGGAGCAATAGTGCTTTTATTCACAAGAGATCAGGGACCCTGAGTAACAATATCATTTCTGGTCCCAAGGGATCAGGGACACTCAAGAACAGTATCATTTCCTATCCCAGGGAGGAAGGGCTCCAAGCAGCAGTATTCATTGCAATCCCCAATTGCAATTGGGCAGTTGAGGGATTTCATGAAGGCTGTGCTGGGGAGTTCATGCTAAAACAGTCCAAGAGACAAGGAGGCTACTACTTACTTGGCTTTAATCAGCTTAGTCGTATGAAAATTCACATTGACTCTAGGGATTAACTTTGCTTGGATTAACATCCGTTGTTAGTGCATGTTTCCACTAGGATCGGGGGCAGATATATTCTCCATGCTGCTCATCTCCTTGTTTACTATTTGTGGTTAGCTACATCATATCAAAATGCTCTTTTGGCTCTGGGTCTCTTTGTTCTCGTACCTTCTAGATTCTGTTTTTCCAAATAGGTTAAATGAGGGTTTTGTTAAGGATTAAAACCCATACTCTCCTTGTTTTTCTGAGCAAGGGCAGAAAGGACAACTCATCTGATATGGCTTAAAGTGATAAATGTCAGGGCTGGGATGTTTGAATGGGTTCTTTCCCATTTGCCTGGTCTTGTTGACCCAAATGAACCTATCTATGGGTTAACACCCCCTGGGGTTCAGAGTGACCCAGAAAGAATGTGAACAAAAATCCTCCTCCCTGCCTTCTGAATTTTTCTGACTCTAATGAACAAAGGGAGACTAAAAACTTGAGCCTTTTGCCTTAAAATATCTTTGTAGAAATTGATTCTCAAAATGAGCAGCCCTGTGACATTCTATAATGGAAATCATCTTTGGAAAAAGCCCTGGAGGGAAGACTAGGATGATGACCCTGTTATTTGAGGCAAACAGATCTCAAAGATTTGAGTAAAGTCTAGAAGAAAAGTGGGCATCAATGTGTAATTTGTAATCAGTCTGAAAATGACCCAATGTGGCATAATAAACCATGGGATTTGGATTCAGGAGAGTAGGGTTTATTTTCCAGGGTAGTTATACTATTTTAAAATATATTTTTAATACACATTGCTTTATGAATCATATTGGAAGAGAAAAATCAGAGCAAAAGGTAAAAACCATGGGGGAGGAAAACAAAACAGAAAAACGAAGTGAACATAGCATGTGTTGATTTACATTCAACCTCCAGAGTTCTTTTTCTGGATACAGATGGCATTTTCTGTCCAAAGTCTTGGGATTGCTTTGGATCACTGAACCCCAAGAAGAACCAAGTCTTTCATAGCTGATCACTGCATAATCTTGCTGTTACTGTATGTAATATATTCCTGGTTCTGTTTGTTTCACTCAGCATCAATTCATGTAAATGTTTCCAAGCCTTTCTAAAATCAGCTTGTTCATTTTTTATAGAACAATAATATTCCATTATCTTTATATACAATAACTGATTCAGCCATTCCCCAATTGATGTGCATGTACTCATTTTCCAAGTCTTTGTCACAGGATGATTATATTATTTGTCAAAAGAGGATGACTACTACAGGAATGTCCCTTACATTCTTCTTTTCTCTCTTCAAGACTCAGCTCAGGGACTACTTCCTCTATGAGGCTTTCCTTGATTCCCTGAGCTGAGGAATGATCTTTTCTTCCTCAAATTTCTTCTGGCTCTTTGATGTTTTCCTTGTATTTCTCCTTCTCTTCTGTCTTATATTACAATTAATAGCTTATATTCAGTGGCAATGTGGATAAAGGACTGGCTTCAGAGCCAAGAAAGCACTGGCTGTGTCATCCTGAGCAAGTCACTTAACCACCTTGTTTTAGCCCATCTGCCAAGACATTTTTAACAGGGTGTGGCTGCTGTGCAAGCTATAGCTTCTTGGAGGCACAGGTAGGAATTGGGTGAAAGATGGCTTATTTGGCTAGACAGTGGGTGCATATGATTTTACCCTTTCAGGGCCACATATTACCTTATTCCTACATTTGACATCCTTTCCTAGGGTTCACAGAGCCATAGGATTATAGATTTAGAGCTGGAAGAGACCTTGTCTCAGAAGTCTTAGAGCAATGGTGTCAAACTGAAATAGAAGTGGGAATAGAAACAAGAACCCCTGCAGGCTGCATAGTGACTTAGAAAACTACACTTGTTTATATATATATATATATATTTTTTTTTGTTGCTGAGGCAATTGGGGTTAAGTGACTTGCCCAGGGTCACACAGCTGTTACGTGTCTGAGACCAGATTTGAACTCAGGTCCTCCTGACTTCAGGGCTGGTGCTCTATCCACTGCGCCACCTAGCTGCCCCTATATATATTTTTTTTATTAATACATCAACATCTTAAAATCATATAGGAATTGAATTTTAATCTGGTACAGGCTACACTCAGAAGTGTTGTGAGTCCCTGTCATGTTTAACAATTCTACCTTAAAGGAAACAAAGAGTTTCCTGTGTATTTGATATTACATCTTTATCAGAGAAATTTGCTTAAAGATTTTCCTAGTTCATTATTTACCCTCTGCTTCTATCTACATTAATTGAGCTTGTGCAAGAACTTTTCTATTAATTTTATGTAAACAAAATTGTCTGTTTTCTCTCTTGATTCTCTTGGTCATTCAAGAAGCATTCTTTGCTCAATTAAGAACTCTTCTATACATTATTATGAGAAGTTATCTCCTTTCTTCTTCTCCTCTCACCTGGCTGCACTACCTTGGTTCTTTTCCGACTGAATTCTCCACTATGCCCCAGGAGGTTCATATTGAGATAACCTCATTATCCTGTAAGATCCCATCAGCCCCACTACTCCAAGTCATTACTACCATCTACCTCTCTGATTGGAGGTGGGGCCAAGAACTCCAAACTTCAATTTAAGGAGAAACTTAAGGTGTCATTCTAGACACCTCATTTTTCATTTGGTTGTTCTACCTTGGGACTTCCTTCTGTGTTAGGGTACCTTCATCTACCACTAATGTACCACTCTTCTCCCCCACTTTTTAACTTCCTTTTATGTGTTTCCTTCTCCCATTAGATTAGGGCAGGAACTATCATCTTTCATATTTACAGTCCCATTGTTTAGCATAGTGCCTGGCACATCATAAGTACTTAATACATACTTTTTGATTGATTATGGCCTTTGTATCTGTCATATATCCATCTGCAGCTTATTGTAACATAAGATGAGAGATATTAATCTGAACTTAATTTACCCCAGACTATTCTAGTTTTCTCAGCAGTTTCTGTCAAATAATGAGTTCTTACTTCAGTAGTCATAGAACTCTTGGATTTATCAAATACTACACTATTATTGCTTCTGAGTCTTGCATACTTAATCTGTCCATTAATCAACTTTTCTGTTTTTTAAAACCCGTTTTGATGAATTCTGCTTTGGGATGTATTTTGAGATGTGACAGTGTAGGTCTACTAATTTTCCCACTTTTTACATTGATAGTTTTTAGCTTTTGTTCCTCCAAATGATTTTCATTATTATTTTGTTTAGTTCTATAAAATGATAGTTTGACTTTGATAATTTGACTAGGATGGCATGAAATCTATACATTTGCTTCAGTAGTATTGCTATTATTATTATACTAGGATGATTCAGCCATGAACAATTAATATCTTTCCAGTTGTCCTCTTCTGTTTCTAGTTTTTTTTGTTGTCTTAGTTTAATTTTTAATTTTAGTTACATATTTCTTATATGTGTCTTGGTAAGTGCTTCATGATTTTTTGAAAAATCTCTATTTTTCTTACAACATAGAATTATTATGTAACATTACATAATATTATGTAATATAATAACCCAATATACATTAATATTATAATAATTACAGTCACAAATAATCATTGTTAGCAATTAAGTTAATTTTATCAATGTAGCTAGTCAAGCAGGTGAATTTATATATTCTTAGATATTTTATTATCAAAAGATAAATAATTCAACAATCAAGTAATTGGTCATGTCAGTAAGCAAAGCAGCTTTCAGTAAGTGTTATGCTTGTGGATAGAAAACCACATACAATGCAAAAATAAAGCAATTGTCTTAGATTTCATTCCACAGAATGAATTTTTAGTATGAATTCATTCCTTTTTCTTTATGGGATTCTAATTCATGGGTTGTATTGTGGCTTCATTTCATATTCATATTTAAATTATTTGTGTTTTTGTAAAATGAATGGAAAGAAAAGCAATAAGGGCTATTTGGTTGACCTATACAGTACAGGAAGGTGAATAATTTATGATAAAACAGGAAAAGTGGGTTGGGACCAGATTGTGAAAGGCTTTAAATGTCAAAGAGGAGATTTTACATTTGCTCTTAGAAGTAATAGGTTGTCACTGAAGTATATTGTACAAAGGTGAAATCAACAGCCTTGGCAATGAATTCAATATGGGGAAGTGACAGTGAGTCCATAATGACATCTAGATTATGAGCCTGGAGATCTGCAAGGATGGTGATTAATATTAATAGAGAAGTTTGGAAGGGTTTTTGGGGGCAGGAAGAAGATAATATTAATACAAATTAGTAATTCTCATGTATCCCTCTTAGGGGTTATCTATATCCTCAACTGCTTTCATTCCTCCTTATTTGGCTGCTTAGTTTAGTGTGATCATTGCTCATGTAACTCCAACAAGAGATTGGACAAAAGGAAAGGCTGTTCATGAGGTCATTAGCATGGATGGTCCCATAAGGCTGGGATGGAGATGCAGGCTAAAATGAATGGCTACATCTTTAGAAATCACTTTAGTTTTTCTTTTATACCAAAGTCATGTTAATAACTAGTGTAAGGAAATGTCTCATTTGGCTGGGCAGTGGGTCCATACGATTTTGCCCTCTCCGGACCACATATTATCTTATTATTACATATGAAGGAATTTGGGTCACCTTGGGTATTTAGTAGCACTTGTGCTGTTAAAACAGACTTTTCACTTCTAAAAATAATCACAGTAGTATTATACCAATTTTATGAACCATTTCATTGATGTCATCAGAAAAGCCATTGTCATAATTGTTATGAAGCATATATGAAGCATATAAGGATAGAAATTACAGAACTTTTCTGGAATGCATTCCCTCCTCACCGCTACTTCTTAGAAAGTTTCCTTCAAAGTTTAGTTCAGATGCTTACCTCCCATTAATAGTAACTAAATTGCATACAATTAAAAAATCTTTTAAAATAAATTCTGTTATCTCATTAAAGAATACTGAGTTTTTTTTAAAGGACAAAAAGTAGTTCAATATATTTTTAAAAAATCAGTGCAAAAATGATTGATTCCCTGGAAATGTTTTACTTGGTCAAAGGATCAACAGTTTAGATCAGAAGAGCTGTTAGAGGTTATCCAATCTAACTTCCTCATTTTATTGGTGAAGAAAAAGAGGCTCAGAGAAACTGTAACATGGTCACTGAGTTCTTGGTCAAACTGAATTTTAGGTCAAAATCAAAGACTCTTCACTTTAACCATTGCTAAGTCACAAGGCATTATCATTTATGATTTGTGCCTATTTTTTTTAACACTAATAAATTTTCAGAGCTAGTGTAGAAGAGATTTCCTCTCTGTCTTCATTGGTGTGACTTCCTGGACAAATGGAAGGTGATAAGATTGCCTCCTTTTCAGTTACCTTTGAAATTGCATTCATTCATCTCTATATGTTGGATTCCTTTTCGTGTTCTCTTACAATCTCCCAATTCCCCTGATTTGGCACAAAAAATATATCCCAGGATAGGGATCTATATGTATATATGTGGGGGATAGTGGAGAACTAGAAAGAACAATAGAGTTTATAGAATGTGTGTGTGTGTGTGTGTGTGTGTGTGTGTGTGTGTGTGTGTGTTACATGGTGGTAACATCAATCAACTGTTGGATCATTTCAGCATGAGTGCTGTGGAAGGGCAGACCATCCACTTCCATTCCCACATTGCCAGTTACTCCACTCCGGACTTGGTGTTGTACTAGGATTTTCATCATCTTTTCTTCCTGGAAAAAAATGGAGGGTAGAGAAATTTTTTTAAAAAAATAATTTGATAATGAGCTATATTTACATAGTATTTTAAAGCTTAGAAGAATTTTTCTTTATTACAATCTAATGAGGTTGGTAGTAGAAATGTTATCCTCATTTTACAGATAAGAATATTATGTTCAGAGGGATTAAATTATTCATATAAGTTCAAACAACTAATAACTATTAATTAGGACTAAAAATAATTGAAATGCTTTTCCATGAACAAAACTAATGAAATGAAAGTAAAAAGAAACTATTGTTTGGGAAAGGAACTTTTATATTAAATTATCTCTGAGAAGTGTATGATATACAAGATTTATGCAAATACAAATAAAATCATTTATTTATATTTATGTGCATATATATATATATTTCTGAGATTCCACAAAAGATAATTGGTTAAAGAATATGAACAGTTTTCAAAATAAGAATTGAAAACTGTTAACAACCACATGAATAAACTCATTGATAATAAAAGAAATGCAACTCCAAACAATTCTGAGGTTTTATCTCATAGGCAGCAAATTGGCAAAGATGATAAAAGATGAAAATCGTCAATATTAGAGGGTCCGAGGGGAGACAAGCACACTGATATACTAGTGATGAATTTTTCATTGATCTAACCATTCTGGAAAGCAATTTGGAACTGTGCCAAAAGGAGAATCTGGGCAAGGGATGATGACAGACTGAACAAAGTTAGTGACTGTATGAATAGAGAACAAATGACAATTGGGAAAGCTGTTGTGGTGGGAGAAATGGTAAAGTTTGGCAAATTACTAGATAGGGGAGTTTAGGGAAAATGCAAAGTTGGACATTATTGCTAGGGTTATGGCAGAAAATAGTTAGAATGGTTCTGAGAGGACAGATCATGAGTTCTGTTTGGGGCATGGCGAGTTTGAGATGTGTATAGGACTTTGCAGTTAGGAATATCTAAAAGGTAGTTGGTGATGCAGGGCAAACAATGGAGCCATATATGTAGATCTAAGATTCATCTGCATAGAGATGAGAATTAATGAGGTCACTGAAATGGAGGTGGTGAAGAGAGAAAGACTACCCAGGAGAGAACCTTGAGGAACACCCACGGCTGGAGAGGGTGGAACACAGATGATGAGCCAACAAAAGAAACAAAGGATGGGGAGGAGAAAAAACCAAGAGAGTAATGAAAACCCGGGGAGGAGAGAGTATTCAAGACAAAGGGGTAATTTTTGCAGAGGGGTCAAGAAGGATAAGAACTAAAAAAAGATCTGGCAATTAAGAGCTCACTGGTAACTTTGCAGAGACCAGTTTCAGTTAAGTAATTAGTTTGGAAGACAAGAGGAGGTTGAGAAGTAAATGAGAGGTGAAAAAATGAAGGTCATTATGAGGACAGGATCCAAGAAAGAATGGTATAGGAACAAAGGTACCCATAGAGATGCTGCCTTGTTAAGAAGAGCCCCATATTAATCAGAGACTAGACTAAAAGAGGAGGGAATAAAGATAATGTCAAGGGATTCTGAGATATAAAAAGGGGAGAAGAGGGAGCTTGTGAAAGATGGCCTCTATTTTCTTTTTTTAAAGTTTTTTAGATGCTCTCTTTTAACTGCAGTGTCACTTCCTAATGACAACCACCCTAATAGAATAATATAATATGTGTAATAGTAATAGTTAATCATTGATACATATACTTATAAACATACTTGAATTTATGTATATTTATAGTTAAGCAAAATTAATCAATATATGGATCATGTCTGAACATGTATATCTCATTTTGTACCTGCATTTGATCATATTATGATAAAGTAGGAGGTGTGTTTTACCATCATCAGTCTTCTGAAGTCATGATTGATTTGGTAACCACCTTGATGAGAGTTCAGAAGTTTTTCAGTGTTATAGTATTCTTTTCATGATTATGGCTGTCATGAAAATTATTCTCCTGGCTCTTTTCACTTTACTTTCTCTTATTTAAAAGAAGTCTTTATTTTCTCATTCAAATATGAGGAGGAGCCTTACACTAAAAAGTTGTATATTTAAATCCCAGTTCTACCACTTGCAGATGAATGACTCTGGATCTTTAGCCTCTCTTGCCCTAGTTTCTTCATTTTTAAACGAGGAGGTGGACTAGATGGCTTCATGATCCTGACCAGTCCTAAATCCAGGGTCTTGTGGCTGTAAGATAGGAGAGAGATAGCATGGGAAGCTTGTATAAAGCATTTAAAAGTTTATAAAATGCCTTCCTCATCAGTCTAGGAAATAATTGGTTCAGATCATGAGGAAACTGATTTCAGAAAAATCTGGAAAGACTTTCATGAACTGATGCTAAGTGAAGTGAGCAGAATCAAGAGAACATTGTACTGGACAAGAAGATTAAGTGATGATCAATTCTGATAAAATTGGCTCTTTTCAACAATGGAGGTGATTCAGGTCAAAACGAATGGATTTGTGATGTAGAGAGCCATTTGTACCCAGAGAAAGAACTATGGAGATCGAATGTGGAGCAAAGCATAGTGTTTTCATCTTTTTATTGTTTGCTTGTTTTTTTCCCCTTTTGATCTGATTTGTCTTGAGCATCATGAAGAATTTAGAAGAATTATGCATGTTTAATCTGTATCTAATTGCTTGCTGTCTTGGGGAGGGGAGGGAGAGGGGAAGGAGAGAGGGAAAAAAATTTGGAACACAAAGTTTTGCAAAGGTAAATGTTAAGAACTACCTTTACATATATTTGGAAAATAAAATACTATTAAAAAAAGAAATAATTGTTCAGTTTCATTTGGTAGATGAGATAATCAGATCAGAGAATTATCCTTGATCACATAATTAGTAAAAAGCACAATCAGAACTCAAACCTGATATCCAGGCTCTCAAACTAATGTTCAACACAGACCTCTAATAGATCTTATTATCCTACCTATCTCCTCTGATGTTTGTTATAGTCTAGCTAATCTGGACTACTCTATCTCCTGTAATTTCTGGCTCCTGTGCTTTTGCTCAAGCTGTTCCGCATATATGACATACTCTCACATCTCCTATCCCCCCATCTTTTGAATTCTTACTTAATCTTTAGAATTCAAAGAAAACTGATTCTCTAGTAAGAGGGTATGAGTTCAAATTTTGCCTCTGATGTGACATTGAGTGAGGTAATTAACCTCCATGTGCCTTAGTTTTCTCATCTGTAAAATATAAATCTGTAGAATAAAATTCTGAAATGATCTTCAGGAAGCCTTCCACAAAAACCATCATCCTCAAGCCTTACCTACATAGCACACTGTTTTGCACCTCTCTAAGATAATTATCATATATTATTTTCTTTTCTAGTTACCAATGAAGGTGTCTTTTCCCTTCCCAGACATTCCATGAGATCTTGTCTAAACTTTATATGCTTAGAGTAGATAGAGTGCCTGGCCTGGAATCAGGATGATCAATCTTCCTGAATTCAAATCTGGCCCCAGATACTTACTAGCTGTGTGACCCTGGACAAGCCACATAACTCTATTTGCCTCAGTTTGCTCATCTATAAGATGAGCTAGAGAAGGAAATAGCAAACCAGTCCAGGGTCTTTGCCAAGAAAACCCCAAATGGGGTCACAAAGAATCAATCACGACTAAGATGACTGAACAACAATGCCCTATAGTATGCTGAACTCAGAAGACAATTATTTGCTGAATTGTCTCCAACTCACAACCAACTAATCCTCTGGCTTTTCATTAGTTTTTCATGACCAATGCATGAGAAAGTCATCTCAAGAAGGTCCATGATGACTCTCTATTATTGTTTTCTTTGTGAAACTTTTAAAGGTTGTGGTACCCCGACCATTTCATCTACTTTCCACAACCTTGGGGACTTGCCTAGAATCTGTTTCCTGTTCATTGTTTTAATTTCTACCCTTTATTTTCAATTGCGTCACTTTTTTTTTAAATTAGAAAACACTTTTGTAACTACAGAGCAAGTTCCTTACCAATTCTTTGCCTTCCTTTATGGGACACATCCGACATAGTCCTGAAATATCCTGTGATGTGCCATGGAGTTCTCAAGGAACAATTGGTAGCTTAATGATTCACCATAAATAATTGACATGCAAATTATTTCTAAGATCACAGATTCAGATAACTTAGGGATCAAGTAAAGTAACACAACCATCACCGTCTAATCCCTGTGTTTCATAGAGGAGAAAACAGACCAACAGAGTGGAGCTAATTATTTAAAATTACCCAGGTATTAAATAGAAGAGATGGGATTTGAACCTGGGTCTCCCAACGTAAAATCTAATTTTCCTAGCAGCTGCCTTCTCAGTCAAACATGGAAGGGACCTCAGAACATGGAGCATTAGAACATACAATGTTAAAGCTGAAACGTACCTTTACACCATGGAAAGTTAGAGGTGGAAATAAGCTTAGAGGCCATTCAGGAAGCCTTTCCCAGGCCTCTGAATTCCAAAGCCTTCACTCTGTTGCTTGTTTTCTATTTATATTTGTTTGCTTGTTGTCTCCCATCATTAGATAGTAGACTTCCTGAGGACAGGGACTGCCTTTTACCTTTCTATCGTCAGTGTTTATTTAGCATAGTACCTGGCACATGATGGTGTTCAATAAATGCTTACTAACTGAGAACACATCCAAGTGTCTTCATAGCTGACCAAACTAGAAACTGAGGCATAGGGAGGGGAAATGACTTTCCTGAGGTCTCACAGCTGGTAGCGGTTCTGTCTTGGTACAGACACTGATCAAAGTGATGGCTGGGATGGAGAGTTGGGCTGAGGTGGCTCTGTTTGGGAGCCTACACTCTAACTGTAAATATACTTTTATCTAGAAAGTCCTATTCCCACATCTCAGAATTGTCTCTGTCAGAGTGTGCCAGGTGGGTGGTGCAATCAGTAAATGTTGGCTGGGAGTCTGTCCAAAATACTCCCATCAGCTGCAACTGGGTGGGAGGGGCAGGGCAGGAAGGGCAGGCCCTTCATCAAATGTTACAAATAGTGCTTTGCCATCCTTCCTTTTTTTTTTTTAATTAATGGGTTGAGATGAGGGAAGTTCATGAAATGTTCCAGATTGTTTATAGAAAGTTAGACTTCCAAATAGCCTTTCCCCCCCTCTGCAACTGGTAACAAATCTTTTCCCTCACCCTCCATTCCTTGGCAGAGACCAGGGATATCCTAGTCTGCAAGCAACAAGGTTTGGGGGTCTGATGCAGATGGGAGGTGGATAGTGTATAAGAGACCCCCCTCCACAGTTTGGTAGGTGAACTATCTTCTCCCACCACCACACACAAACCTTCACCCATGCACAATACTCAGAAATCTGGGAAGTAGTGAAACAGGGTGTAGAGTGGGAGCAAAAATAAGTTAAGTATCTTCTTTTTTAAGAAAGAGCATCATTTTCTGAGTGAAGTGAGTAGAACCAGGAGAACATTGTACACAGGAACAAGAAGAGTATATGATGATCAATTCTGATGGACGTGACTCTTTTCAACAGCGAGGTAATTCAGGTGAATCTTGTAATGAAGAGAGCCATCTGCATCCAGAGAGAGGACTATGGGACCGAATGTGGATCACAACATAGGATTTTCACTTTTTGTTGTTGGTGTTTACTTGTATTTTGTTTTCTTTCTCATTTTTTTCCTTTTTGATCTGATTTTTCTTATGCATAATTACAATTGTGGAAATATGTATAGAAGAATTGCACATGTTTAACATACATTGGATTACTTGCCATTTAGGGGTTAGAGTTGGGGGAAAGGGTGGAGAAAAAAAATTGGAACAAAGTTTTGCATGAGTGGATGCTGAAAATTATTTAAGTATATGTTTTGGAAATAAAAAAGCTTTTATAAAAAAGTAAGAACATAATTAAGAGGGTAAGCTTAAGGACAAATGTGGGAATTGACTGAGGGAGAAAAAGACTCAACACTGGAAATGAAATTTCACAGGGACAAATTAAAATTCAATATGAGGGAAACTTACTAGTTAACACTCTCCACAAGTGGGAGATCACTCAGGTGTTCTTGGGTTATCTGTCCCCAAAAGGTTCTCAGGTTGGAAACTAGGGAATCTCTTGTCAGAACTGTTATAAAAGATATTTCTGTTTAGATAGAGGTTAGACCAGATATCCTCTCAGGTCCCTAAACCAAGTTGAGGGTAATGAGCAGGTCTCATATCTGCTGGGGAGTTAGTGAGATATCTACTTCCAGCACAGGAAGACTTCCCCTGGCAGAATGGACAGCCGAGAATAATTTGTTCCAATGTCCATGAAGGTGGCTGAGTGCTTAGAGCTTGGTCAGACATTGGAGATGGCAAGACCATCCACCCCATCCCCTGTCACCTTGGCTTTTGTCTTGCCCCTGGACTTCTATGATTCAGGAAGAGAGAGGCTGATGAGCTTGTGCAACTGTGCCTCACTGAAATCCGAGTATGAGTCGGGACCTCACCTTGGGTCATCATCATTGTCCACTTTGAAATCCACTAACAAGTCCAATCGGCTGTGAAGGATGGGAGAGAATGAACACTGTGTACTGTGTGTAAAGTCAGAAGAGGAAAACGAGGCTCTAAAATGGTAGGTGAGAGCCAGGCAGAGGGAATAGATGCAGAGTTTATACTTTGTTGGGTGGACAGTAGAGAGCCAGGGAAGATAGCTAATCAGATGAATGTCAGGAGAGCAGTGCCAGAGTCACCCTTATCTGTAGGTACCCGATCGTAAGGCTATAAAGACAGAAGAGGCCATCAAGCCTATTCCTTTGGGGACTGGGCAAAGAGTCAAAGCCAGGTCTTCTCACTCTAAACCCAGTGCTTATTCTTTTTTTTTTAATAATAGCCTTTTATTTTCAAAATACATGCAAAGATAGTTTTCAATATTCACCTTCGCAAAACCTTGTGATCCAAATTTTTCTCCCTTTCTTCTCCCCACCTCCTCCCCTAGACTGTACATAATCCAATACATGTTAAACAAGTACAATTCTGTTACACATATTTCTACATTTATCATACTGTACAAGAAAAATTAGATCAAAAAAGAGAAAGAAAATGAAAAAGAAAACAAAATACAACAAAAAGGTGAAAATACTATGTTGTGATTCACACTTAGTCCCCACAGTCCTCTCTCTGGATACAGATGGCTCTCTCCATCATGAGTCTATTGAAATTACCTTGAATAACCTCATTGTTGAAAAGAGCCAGTCCATCAGATCTGATCATTGTACAATCTTGCTGTTGCTCTGTACAATGTTCTTTTGGTTCTACTCACTTCACTTAACATCAGTTCATGTAAGTCTCTCCAGCCAGCATTCATTCTACACAGTGCATCATGTGAACTTCCATGCTATATTCATTACCAGTATGCAAGGGTATAGCTCAAGCAGGAAGGGACCCCAATTTTCTCTCAGCTTCTGCTTGACTGGAAATTTTCCCTATTCTATCCCAACAGAGAGCAAAAAATTCTTTTTACCCTTAGGTCAATAACGCAAAAGTGACTTTGTTTTTTACTTGTTTTTCAATCATTTCAGATTCTTCATGATCCCATTTGGGGATTTTTTTTGGCAAAGGCACTAGGGTGCTATGCCATTTCTTTCTCCAGCACATTTTACAGAGTTAAGTGACTTGCCCAGGATCACACAGCTGGCAAATATCTGAAGTTTGATTTGAACTCAGATTTTCCTGACTCCAGTCCAGATACTCTTACTTACTATACCATTGCCCCTGCTTTTTTTCTGGATTCATGTTTTATTTCATAAACTATGGATCACTCTCAAAAAGAACCTTTCAAAAGAGGAATTTTTACAAGTACACATCTGAAAACACATTGTGTGTTTGCCATTTGAAAATGAAGCGTGATGCAGGAAAAAGACATGGGTTTGAGTCTGTCACTTTTTGGCAGGAGACAGCATGATGGATAGAGTGATGGGCCTGGAGGCTAGAGGACCTGACTTCAAATACAGCCTCAGACACTGAAGAAGTCACTTCACCCTGCTTGCCTCAGTTTCCTTTTCTGAAAAACGAGCTGGAGAAGATCATGGCAAATTATTCCAGCATCTTTGCCAAGAAAACCCCAAATGGGGTCATAAAGAATCAGACACGACTTATTAACAACAATAATAATGTCATATGGTACTCTGAACTCAGGAGACATTCGATTCATTTGAGCCTCAGTCCACTCTATAAAAGTGACAGAGTTGAATTAGATGTAGCCAGCACCAATATTCAATGACTCTGACAGTTGATTATTTATTTATTTATTGGGTGAGACAATTGGGGTGATTTGCCCAGAGTCATATAGCTAGGAAATGCCAACTGTTTGAGGACAGATTTGAACACAGGATCTGCTGCTTCTTAAAGGCTGGTTTATGCCATCTAGTTACCCCACTGATAGTTAATTTTGGAGATTGGAAGGTTGGCCTGGGTAATTAGCTTTTAAGGCATAGTACAACCTATTAAGGTTTAGACGGAGAGGTGACACCAATAAAGTCAAAGATTTGGACTGAAATATTAAAGAATATTTAAAGACAAAAGGGGAGAAGGCCTTCACTTACAGCTGAGGAAACTAATATCTGAAAGGATAATAATAATAGTATTTCTATTTATAATGCTTTAAGGCTTGCACTTTTATTTATGTTATCTCATTTGATAATTTATTTGTCCAAAGTCACACAGGCAATAGCCGTGTAGATGCTGCAGGACTGGGTGCTGAGACAGTTGGAGACTGATCATGTGGACACCAAAGGAAATGAGGTATCAAACCAAAGTTTTGGGAGAACCAAGGAAATGAATTGGGATGTGGATCCTGCCTTCCCTTAAGTTTCTAGTGCTAAGATTTTTTCTATTGGTTATAACTTGTTTTTGTTGAGATGGTAAGAAGAGAGGAGAAAAAAATACCCGTTCTGTTGTTAATAAGATTTGGGTATAAAACCCATTATTTCTTTATATCCTTTATGATAAATATGTTTCATGTTCAAACATTTATTAGATTGTTTGTAAAGAGGACTAAATACTTCTAAGAAAGAGCTTAAAAACAAGACTAATTCAAAAACTTCTGGAGAAACTTTATGGATGAGGGCAAACATGAGCCAATCCAATTGTCATTAGAAATTCCTCAAGATTGAATCCATTGTGTCAGGCTTTAGTGGATACTTAAGTGTCCACTAAAGAAATGGTCAGGGTTGCAGAGGGCAGTTTCCTGACACTACCCTTAATCACTGACCAGACAAAGAGCAAGGTCTGGCACAATAAGGCCTCTTCACAGCACCCTCTGCTTTCATTCCTTCATCTTCAGTCATTTAAAGGACTTCTAGCCTGAAGTAGAATTATGTTGGTAATGAAGCCAGGTCAGGAAGGGACATTCGATTCTTTCTAGGAGCTGCTTTGAGATCTCATTTTTGGTTCCCCAAGTCAGCATCTCTATTAACAAGCAGTCATCCCAGAAGCATTTTTAAAGTACCAACTGTGTTCCAGGCACTGTGTTAAATACACAGGGATAAAAAGGAAGGCCAACATAAATAAATGAAAGACCCTGCCCTTAATGAGCTTACTTTCCAAAGGTGGGAAACAAAACAAAATAAATAGGGACATATATATATATATATATACATATATGTATATGTATATATATATATATGTGTGTGTATATGTATATATATATGTTAACTAAATGATCCTAAATGTCATATAATTTTCCTTATAATTGGGAAATTTCAAGCTGGTCCAATTCTTCCCTGAGGCTTTAAAAAACAAAATTGACTTGGTCAATAACAATCTTACCTCTTGTACCTAGAATATTTACCTCAATGTATTTATTATGAAATATTTTTTTACTATAGTAAACTGTGTTGATGTTTTATCTCCCTCGCAGACTATAAACTCTGGGATCATTGGACTCCAGCATTTCTTAATTAAGTTATTTCTCCCCAAATGTTTAGCACAGTGTTCTATACATAGTAGTCACCTAATACATACTCGTTGAATTGATTTGTCTTATATTTTATTCCCTTTCATATACTCTGTGATCCAGTGATACTGGCCTTTTTGCTATTATTCACCCAAAAGGTGATCTCTCAATTTTACATTTTCAATGACCTTCCTCCACACCTTAACTCTCTCTTCATCTCTTTCTCTTGGCTTCCCTAACTTACCTAGTTTCATTTAAGTCTTAGTGAAAGTCCAACCTTTTAAAAAAAACCCTTTCCCAATCTTCCTTAATCTTAGTGCCTTCCAACTGAGACACTGATACATCGTTGGTGGAATTGTGAATGGATCCAACCATTCTGGAGAGCAATTTGGAGCTATGCTCAAAAAGTTGTCAAACTGTGCATACCCTTTGACCCAGCAGTGTTTGTACTGGGCCTATATCCCAAAGAGATCTTAGAGGAGGGAAAGGGACCCACCTGTGCAAGAATGTTTGTGGCAGCCCTTTTTGTAGTGGCTAGAAACTGGAAACTGAAAGGATGCCCATCAATTGGAGAATGGCTGAATAAATTATGGTATATGAATGTCATGGAATATTATTGTTCTGTAAGAAACGACCAGCAGGATGATTTCAGAGAGACCTGGAGAGACTTGCATGAACTGATGCTGAGTGAAACGAGCAGAACCAGGAGATCATTATACACGGCAACAACAATACTGTATGATGATCAATTCTGATGGACATGGCTCTCCAACAATGATGTGATTCAAACCAGCTCCTATTGTTCAGTGATAAAAATAGTTATATACATCCAGAATGAGGCCTGTGGGAACTGAGTGTGGACCACAACATAGCATTTTAATACTTTCTGTGAATATTTGCTTGCATTTTGTTTTCCTTCTTAAGTTGTTTTTTTCTCTTTCTAGATCTGATTTTTTTGTGCAGTAAGATAACTGTATAGATATGTATACATATATTGGATTTGTCACATAATTTAACATATTTAACATTTATTTGACTCCCTTTCCTTGGGGGGGGGGGGGGGGGGGAACCCAGGGGAAAAATTTGGAACAAAATTTTTTTTTGCAAAAGTCAATGTAGAAAAATAACACATATGTTCTGTAAATAAAAAGCTTTAATAAAAAATTTCAATAGAAAAAAAATCTTAGTGCCTTCCCTCTGAGATTCTAGTCCAAATATATCTTGTATATTGTGTATATAAATACATATATATATATATATATATATCTTGTAATTTTTTGCATGTCATCTTCCCATAGATATTTTTGTCTCCCTTGTATCTCTAGTATTTAGCTTTTTCTGACAACCACGTGAGTGCCTGCTTTGTACCAGTTTTTGGTAAAAATAGTCTTTTAGGCTAATGTACATTTGGCATTTGAATAATGTGGCCAGCTCCTCAGAGTTGTGCTCTTGCAGTAGAGTTTGAATGCTTGGCAGTTTAGCTTGAGAATGGACTTCAGGGTCTAGTAACTTTGGGTTCAATTGTGAGCCATGGGAGATGCTGGCACAGGGCTGCCCAACATGACAGGCCAGCACCAAAGAAAGAGCTGTGTGCTGGATATGTGAAACAGAATTGTAGTAACTCAAAAGAAACGTGACGTGTGCAAATGTAGAGACATCTTCCCTTCAAATGTTCATATATACTATTTGTCTCCACCTGTGGTAGAGCCTTCCAAGCTTGTATTGGTCTGATCAGCTAGTCAGACCCACTAAACTTTCACTCCAATATAGTGATGCCATTTTGGTCCTCTGAGAACAAAGAACAACCAGGATTTAGAACATCACCTGGCCCATTATAGTTGCTTAATAAATGCTTGTTGACTAGAATTGTTGACTTCTCTCTGTTCTTCTGACCTTAATCAGATCGTAAGCCTAGTTCTCTACTTAAGTAAAGCTCAGAGTTTTCTGTTTTATTTCAGCCAAATCTCATTTGTGGGTGGATAGAGCACTAGGCTTGGAATCAGGAAGATTCATCAAATCTGGCCTCAGATGCTTAGTGGCCTGAGCAAGTCACTTAACCCTGTTTTTGCCTCAATTCCATCTGTAAAATGGACTGGAGAAGAAAATGGAAAACCACTACAGTATGCCAAGAAAATCCCAAAATGAAGTCCCAAAGATTTGGACATGACTGAGATGACTCAAGAACAACAAAGTCTTATTTGTGGTCTCTTAGTAGGCAACACATTTCCCTGAAGTTGTTATCTGCTCCCTTCTATAAAATCAGAAGCTTGATTGCTTCTTCTTTTAAAGAACAAGCTCCCTTCTGACATACCTACAAAGTTATTTTTTCCCCTCTTGACCCTCAGTTCTCATTTAATTTGCACAGCAGAGATGATTGACATTCCTTATGCCCAATGACTGGTCTAGCCTTTCTTGACTCAGGTGATCATTTCCACCAATTTTCCCAGATTTTCTTTGATAATCCATGCATCACTTCAAAGATCAACTCCCTTCCTTTATACTTCCCTCCTTTTTGTTTCTATCTAGCTAAAGCTAATCACTTCATCTAGATAATATAAAAAAATCTGAAAACATTCATGAACAATAACACATAATTTCCCAAAACAGAAGGGAAAACCCATTTTTGCACAAAGAGAAAAGCAGGGGAGCTAAGGTACCGGATGGAAAACAATAATGATAAATTTTCCGTCCTTGGCTGGTTGAAATCAGACTAGGGTATTTCCTTGCTCTGATTAATTCTTTCTTCTGTGAGTCAGAAATCATATGCAAGAAAGCCCCAAACACTTCCCCATCCCAGCTCCCCAGAGCCAGGAAGTTTGAAGTAGGATGGTAAGATTACACTAAATTTGGAGCCACAGAATTTGGAAAAGAATTCCAGTTCTGAAGTTTACTCCTTATGTGGTCCTGGTCAGGCCACATTGTCTCTCTTAACCTCAGTGTCCTTATCTTCAAAATGAAAGATCATCAGTTGTAAATGTCTCTTCTATTCTCCGCAGTACAATGATCCACAACTACTGTGAAGGACTTACTATATTCAGAGAAGGAACTAATTGTGTCTGAATACAGAATGAAGTATACTCTCTTTCTCTTTTTTCTTTTCTCTTTTTCTTGAGGTTTTTTTTTTTTGTTTGTTTGTTTTGTTTTTTAGAGTGGGAGATCTGTTTTCTTTCACAAGATTTTTATGGAAATGTTTTGTATAATTGCACCTGTGGTTTCTTAATGTGGTTGGGGGTGGGGATAAGGGAGAAAATCTGGAACTCAAAAATTTTAAAAATAAATATAAAAATTGTTTTAAATGTAACTGGGGGAAAATATTAAATAAAAAAGAGTTATAAGAAAAAAAGAAATCATTTAATATATGTGGGTTCTTAATTTGGAGTCCATGGAACCATGTGTGGGTAAATTTCAAAGGGTCAGTGAACTTCGATGGGGAAAAAATCTTTATTTTCATTAATCTCTAAGTGAAAGTTAACATTTCATTTCATTACACATTTTTTTAAAAGAGTAGTCCATGTTGTTTAGTCATTTCACTCCTGTCTGATTCTTTGTGTCCCCATTTGGGGTTTTCTTGGCAAAAATTCTGGAGTAGTTTGCTATTTCCTTCTTTAGCTCATTTTACAGATGTGGAAACTGAGCAAACATGGTTAAATGACTTTCCCAGAGTCATATAAAAAGGCTTCATTAGACTGCCAAAAGGGTTCCTGGCATCAAAAAAGGAAAAGAAAAGGGTTAAAACATTAAGAACCCCTGGCCTAATAGTCTAGATGGCCTCTAAATTCCCATTGTATTTTCAATTTTATGATCCTATCTATATTCAAAAATAAATTTCACCTTTGAGGATAGTCTCCAGTTTAGCTGTCCACTAGGAACTTTGTAGACAGGTAGGTGGCCTAGAGTCTGGAGGATCTGAATTCAAATATGGCTTTCAGCACTTACTAGCTATGTGATCCTGGACAAAGCCACTTAATCCTGTTTGCCTCAGTTTCTGCAGAGAAAACTCCAAATGGGGTCACAAAGAATCAGATGCAACATTGATAAAACAGTAACAAGAGACTGTATACCACTTCTTTAACTCAAGCTGCTTAGTAGTTGGTTGTAGATGGTTAATACAAGCTGAAAAACTTGCGAAATAGCTATTGGCTTAGTGACCCATGTAACATTGTTTGTGTTCATCTTGTCTGAACATGCAGAGAAATATAGCAGCTGGTATTTTCCAGTGCTAGCTTTTAACACTATAAGGCACTGTCTGAGCAGGTATCCATTCTGGCCTCCCAGCCTTCCAGCCCACTCCATTCTGGACAAGCCATCAAACTAATCTTTCTAAAATCACTTCACTATTCATCATTCCTCCAAGTGATCATTAAGCACCTGGAGGTAGGTTAACATAATACAAGCAGTCTAGGATTTGGAATCAGATATACCTAGCTTAAATTCTGGATCTGCTATCTTAATACCAATAAATCAGTGGTTGTCAATTGTACTCTCTGACCCTCAGTTCCCCTATCTGTAACAAGAGAGCTAGTTAAGATAACTTCTAAAGCTCTTATATCTCTAAAATCCTATAAGAAACCAGCAGTCACCCAACTACTATACTCTGGGCAAGCAAGTCAGACTAACTGAGGCATCCAGGCACCCTAAGAGAGAGAGAGAGAGAGAGAGACAGAGACAGAGACAGAGACAGAGACAGAGACAGAGACAGAGACAGAGACAGAGGAAACACATGTCAGGTGAATAAAACCATTATCACTTTCCCTCAGACCTTCAGGACTCTAAACTCAAGAACCTTGGGAATAGCAATGTACCCTGGGATGCAGTCTGATGACCATTCCTGCAACAGCTACAACTACATTTACTAAAGACTCAAAAAAAATAAGCTCTTGTCACAAAAGTCCTGAAAGTCCATGGGACTTTTAAATGTGACTTGCAGCTGAAATCTTCCATCTGTGTTATATCTCCTATTAGAGTATGAGCTAAGAGGAAAGAATGTCTCACTTTTCCATTTGTATCCTCAGCATTTGTTTTGCTTTGCACATAGTAAGTGCTCTGCACACAGTAAGTACTGAATAACTGCTTTACTCATTCACTTACTCACTTATTCGTTCATAATACGTACATAAAGACAGTTAATTTGGCACTCCTATTGTGCTAATTATTGTTGTTAAATTGCTTTTCAGTCTTATCTGAATTCTTTGTGACCCTCTTTGGAGTTTTCTTGGCAAAGATACTTAAATGATTTGCCATTTCCTTCTCCAGCTCATTTTACAGGTGAGGAAACTGAGGTCAATAATGTTAAGTGACTTTTTAAGTCACATAATAACTGTGGCTGAATTAGCTTCCAGGATGATGAGACTTCCAGATTCCAGACCTCACCTATCCAAAGTATCTTTCTGTCTGCTAAGTACTGTGGAAAAATCTAAACAAGTATAAGTCTTGCAACTTCAATAGTGGGACAGACTCCAGATAATTCTTAAGGTATGGTCATGAAACTCCACTAGGATTAGCCTGAACAAATTTTTGACAAACTACATTTGCCCTTATGGATCTTATATTTTTTTGGAACAGTAGACACATTTACCTTTTAAAATTTTTTTCCAGTTACATATAAAGTAATTTTTACCATTTGTTTTTAAAATTTTGAGATCTATATTTTCTCCCTTCCTACCCCCCATATTAAGAAGATATATGTGAAGTTATGCAAACATTTCTATAGAAGTCATATTACAATAGAAAATATAGATTCTCCCCCCCAAAAAAAACCCTTAAGAAATAAAGTTAAAAAATAGTATGCTTCAATCTATATTCAGACACAATTCGTTTTTTCTCTGGGTATGGATAGCATTTTTCATTATAAATTATTCAGAGTAGTAATGGATCATTGTTTTAATGAGAATAGCAAAGTCATTCACAACTGATCATCCCTTTGTACTGAAATGGACACTGCGGGTAAAATGGATGCTGCCCCTGCCCCTGACCTGCTTGAGCACTCAAGAGACTGAGAGAATGCTACCTGTGCTTGAACCCTGTCTGAAGAACTGTGCCACCAGTTCTTTACTCCCAGTGCAGGTGACATCTCCTGTTTCCAAACGCTGGCCCACAAGGCCTCCAGATGTACTATGTTATCTATGACCAAAGACCTTGACTACTTGACGAATATAGAACTTAAAGAAAAGTTGCCTCCCTGTTACACTTCGACGCCTGCCTAGGAAAGGAATTTTTAGTGTAGTAAATGTTTCTAAATGTTCTTGTGATTTTCTCCCATAAATATGTGCCCCTAAAACTCCTCGGGACTGACCCCCCTAGTCTTGCACTGGTGGGGTTCAGCTGCTGGCCAGCTAATAAATGCTCTTAAAATCCAATTATTTTGGCTGTTCTGTATTTTCTCTCTCCTGGGCATTTCACTGGAGGCCCCAGTGAAATAGCCTTTGGTTCAGTTTGACAGCCAGTCCATCTCCCTGGAGGGCGAGGGAGGTTATGGATTCTAGGGGGTGGCCAATGAGAGACGTTCCTCGGCCGGGACTCTAGTAATCTCCTTCTGTGGACCTGGAGAGTGAGACCCAAATTGATTCAAATTGGCACTGAGCGTTCTGGAAAACTGGTCCTGGTCCTGGTGAGTACTCTGGATTGTAGGTGGGTATGCTGAAAGTACCCCCTACTGGCCTCCATGGGATGCCGGCTGGAGTGCCCTGGTTTTTCTGCGTGGTTTCTGTCTGTGTTCTGGAACTGTTTGTCTATTTGTCTCTTTGTGTTTTGAGTGTGGTGGTATCTACTGAAATGGGAAATTCTGAGTCCGTGCTCTCCAAGAGGAGGGCCCCTGAAGTACTTTTTGAAAAACTTTAAAGAGTTTCAAAGAACTGCTTGTGGTTTTTAATTTCTTATTGGAGTTAAGTGTTTGCCCTAATTTGAAAGGAAGAGAAAAGTTTGGCTATTTTTAAAACTCTGGAAGAGAAGTTTCCCCCCTCCCCTCAAAAGCCTGATTGGGAATGCAGCTCTACCTGGGAGAAGGTAAGCAGTTTAAAATATATGTGTGTGTATGTGTATATATGCATGTATACTCATAACTAAATAGTAATTCAGTTTGCCTGCAATATTCAATTGGAATCTAGGAAACTAACTAAACTAGGAAAAAGCCATGTCCTTATGGGCTTATTGGTTTTTATAATTACTGTTGCCTTGTACATGCTAGATTGTTTATCCTGAGTATAAGATCTTAGAAATTTGTTTGAATATTGAACAGAAATAAAATTGAAAGAAAATAAAAATTTCTAAAAGCTGTATTTGATTTGATTCAGATTAATAATAGTTTCCTGATAACTTATGTTACTTTCTGAAATATACTGGGCAATTGGTAAACATTATAAGTTATGCTTTAAATTTTGTCAACTTTAATTTTGAACATGTGTGTGAGTTTTATGAAATTGTTTAGCTATTCACTATATCGTGAATCTTTGTTTTGAAGGAAAAGAAAGGATAAGGAAAGGAGGAAAGAGATGAGTTTATGTGGATGGGATAAGGAAGACTGATTTGTAGAAACAAATGACAGTTTGAATGATTTCAGAAAGGAACTGAGAGAGAGGAATAAGAGAGAGACAGTATCAGGAAGGTATTTGGGAGGAGAGAGAAGAAGATGAGAAGAAGAGAAAGAGGCAAGTCTTCTAATGGAAAAAACATTTGTTTGGAGAAAGAAAATACACTGGCTGGCTAGATCCTGAGAAGGATTTGGCATCCTAAAAGTTAATTAAGGAAAAGAAAAGTTGAGTGGGGGAGGGAGAAATGGGAAGGTTCTTTCTCAAAGGGTGAAGATTTAACTCCCCCCACTGCTTCCAGCTGCTTTTTTAGAAATGGAGATAAACTTAGCTATTTGTTTACTTAGGTGCATGATTGTCTCCTTGTTTAAGGAATATAATAACAAATGTGATTTATAATTTGGTACGATTATTTCCAAAGGTTTAATTGATATATTTTTAAGAATCTTTCAGATTCTTTTATGTGGAATTAAGATATTCTCTATGAGTTTTACTTGATTGTATTGAGTCATCTTAAAGTTGTACCCTTTCATTAAAGGGACATCCTATTTGGGATTCATCTGAAGTTTTGGTTAATGAAATTTGTTATTGGAGGTAAAACTTCTTGGGCTTGTATCTAATATTATTTAGGAGTTTTAAAGCTCTACCTTGTGAAAGTTACTGGGAAAATTACCTGGAGTAAAACTGAGTTAAGGATATTCTGTCTTGTGTCCTGTATGTGCTGAAGAATCAGTTTTGACAGATCATATTATGGTATAGTCATGTCCCTGTTTTTCTTCCTGTTACTGATTTCTATGATCAGAGTAATAGTCAATAGAAATCATTAATGTAATTCAATTATGTCATACCTTGCTGTTTCCAATCTGACTTTCTGTAATTATTATATCCTAAATACTTAGGCACATGAGTATTTAGCCTGGTCATCTATCTGTTACTAGATATTTGTATCTGTAGGTATTCTGGTCTTTAAAGGTTTCTAAATAATGAGAGAAAATTAGCATAATCGTCTGAGAGACCTAACTGCTTTTTGTTTATGGGTACTATAGCTGACAGCTGTTTGTCTGTCCTGTGAGACAAACTTGTCTCCTTACATGGGAAGCACCTGAAACATCTGTACCGGCTTCTCCACATTTTGTAATGGTCCTTGTGAATCAGTCCTTCTATCTCAGACTGTTCTAACATTTATTTGTTAGATTTGTTTTTTGTTCTAGATTTTGGTCAAGTTACAGCCTTACTGACCTGCTTCTAAATCAGGATCATTGCCTGCTTTCACCACCCAACCTCCTACTTGGAAAAGAAGTTCACTTCGCCCCCTCTCAGCATGAAGACGTTGCCCCCTGCTCCTAAATGGACTTTGTGCCTTATTACTTTGGGGGGAACTGAGGGTGGTTGATGACTGACTGTTAAACTCTGTGTATTTCTGTACTATCCTGCTTGGGTCTCCTATTACTGTGAATTACTGTACAATTCTGATTGGGTCCCCTATTACTATGTATTACTGTACAACTCTGATTGGGTCCCCTATTACTGTATATTGCTGTACAATCCTGATTGGATCCCCTATTATTATGTATTACTGTACAATTCTGATTGGATCCCTATTACTGTATATTGCTGTACAATCCTGATTGGGTCACTATTGCTGTATTTTGGATTTAAGGATGGAAAATGTTGGCTTAAGATTCTGAGTGACTTACTGTAATGGATAGTTTGTATCTGCATTATCTAATTGATCACAATGTTTCCTTCAGGATATGTAATTGTTTAAAGGATCTTGAGTTTCAGAGTGGGAAACCCCTACATAACATCTGTTATATGAAATGAAATTGACAACTAGAGCCCTATTTACTCTTCCTTGGATGATTCTTTTGGTGGAAAAAAAGGGAGGGTGGGGAGAGGAATGAGAAAATAGTAACCAGGAAAGCTAGTGAATTTTTCCTAAAAATACTCGAAATGGGAACCACTAGTGCCCCTTAGTTTCATATTCATTTGGCTTTAGGCACTTCTGCCCCATCTCCAACCCACCAGTTTAAATTGGAAGCCCTTCCAACAGTCCATTTTTCATTTTTTCTCTCTGCTTGGTTTATTATTTAAACCCCAACTGAATTACAGAATTTGACTATAATATTCCCGGTAGTTTTCATCTTGGGATGTCTTTCAGGAGTTAATTGATGGATTCTTACAATTCCTATTTTACCCACTGGTTCTAGAATATCTGTAATGAACAGTTTTCCTTGATAATTTCTTGAAAGATGATGTCTAGATTCTTTTTTTGATAATGACTTTCAGGTACAGCACTAATTTTTAAATGATCTCTCCTGGATCTATTTTCCAAATCAATTGTTTTTCCCATGAGATATATCACATTGTTTTCTATATTTTAATTCTTTTGGTTTTCTTTTATGGTGTCTTGATTTCTCATAAAGTCATTAGCTTCCATTTGCTCAAATCTAACTTTTAAGGAATTATTTTCCTCAATAGGCTTTTGTCTCTCCTTTTCCATTTGGCCCATTTTCCTTTTTAAGGCATTCTTCTCATTAGTTTTTTGTACTTTCTTTTGCATCATGCTCATTTCTCTTCCCAATTTTTGTCTACCTCTTACTTGATTTTCAGAATCCCTTTTGAGATCTTCCATGAACTGAGACCAGTTTTTATTTTTCTTGGATTTTTAGATGTAGGAGCTTTGGCTTTGTTATCTTCTTCTGAGTGGATGTTTTCACCTTCTTTGTCCCCATTTATCATCAGAATCTTTTTCTATTGTTTGTTCATTTCTCCAGCCTGTTAAAGTGGGGTTCTGTTTCCTGAGTGGAGAGAGCACTGTCCCAAGCTTCAGGGAGTTTGTGCAGCTGTTTTCAGAGACCCTTCTATATTTGTAAGTTTTCAGTTCTTCCAAGGCAGAATGATCCAAAAAGTGTGTTTATTGCTCCATTGGCCTAAACTCTATTCTGTGAGTGACTGTAAGCACTATTTTCTGCTTTGGAATTGTGATCCGGTGTCCTGGACCTCTATGTGGGCAAAGTAACAGAGTTCTGCTTCAGTGACAATAAGAGAGATCTCCTTCTGTCCAGCTGTTCAACCCTTACTGTCTGTGAGCTGAGACCTCCAGGAGCTGTTGTATGTGCCTTTGCCAATTCAGTGGCTCCCAAGGCTAGTTCATGATTTGCTAGGGCCAGGGCTGTGATGCCCTCCCACCAGCATTTCCTGCTGACTTTCCAAATTATCTTTAGCTGGAAAATTGTTCAACTCCATCTTTCTGTGGGTCCTGAAACTCTAAAAATTGTTTAGAGCCATTATTCAAAGGTATTTTGAAGAGTTTGGGGGAGAACTCAGGCAAGCTTTTACTGACTTTACTCTGCCATCTTGACTCCAAGTAGTAGACATATCTATCAATAATCAGCTAACAATTGATAGATTTTATTCTGAACTTTTACCCAGAGTCACACAACCACTAAGTGTCTGAGGGTGAATTTTAACTCGTCTTCCTGACTCCAGGCCCTCTGCTCTATCCACCTAGCTGCCCAAGAGTCAGACTCTTAGATTTGTGATCCTGAGCAAGTCATTTAAACTCTCCCCGCCTCAGTTTCCTCATCTGTAAAATGATGATTAAAAAAAATAGTACTTCACAGGATTGTTATGAGGATCAAATGAGATAGTATAATAAAGTGCTTCACAAATCTTAAAGTGTCATATAATTGCCATATAATTTATTTACAATACATTTAATTTTTATAAATATTAGTAATAATATTCCTGTTTCCAAATGACAATACTTGAAGACAACTTTTCTAGTCCTGCAATGTCTTTACTTCTCTATCCCTCATTTCCTCTCATGCTTATCATATAATTTGACTTCCAGGCCCTGCTCTGCATATGTGCCAATTGCTCAATATTCCTCCTAATGTGTAATGCCAATAACACAATGATAACCTCTAAATACTGTCTATAGTGGTTAAGAAAAGAAGAGATCAACTCATAATAGTATCCCCTTTGCTTAAAAACCCGAAACGGCTCTCTTTTTCCCATCAAATCAAGTTAAAACTCCTCAATCAGGGGTGCCAGGTTCTCCATAATTTGACCCATTGTCCCTTAAAACAAAAAACTCTTTACCATGTTGTCCTAACTCCTCCCTTCTTCCCTTTTGTCCATTTGATTGTATATTTACATAAGTACCTCCCTACCTCATACTCTCTACAATCTCTGCATTGGAATTTGGATTTGGATTTCTGCTCCTGGTAGAAATGTCCTTCTCTCTTCCCTTTTGTTCATCTTTTAAGCCTCAGCTCAAATGTTTGTAAAGCTTTCCCTTATGAAGCTAGCTTACATTGCTCTCTCCTTTATTTTCTCTGCTAAAAAACTTAATGTCACCCATTCCTCCTCATCCCTACACACCTTAACACTTGTTTTGCATTCACCTTTCATTATTTTGTGTGTTAGTTTTCATTCCACAGGTTTAATTCATACTGTCAAAAGGCATAAAAGAGTGTCTCCAGATTATCTGGATGGCTCCAATGTAGATGATTTATCAAAGGACAGGGACAAAAGATTGAGAAAATATGGATGGACTGATCTTTGTATTAATAGAGGGGATACTCCCAACAGTGAGATTATGGATCAATGAATTATTGTTATTACTAATAATCTCATTTTCATTTTTCAGTGGTGCTCAGACAAAAGCAATTCTGACATTCTGCTATTATTCTTTTACATTTAATGTTCTGGAGACTATATTGCACAGGTGGATAAAATAATTGCTTTTTGTAATTTAATAAAAGTATTATGATGTAAGTTCATCTTCTATAAACTCACTGAAAGGTTCTTTGGGACAATTCCAGTAGCAGATAGGATGATGTGGATAATATATGCCTCATCTTATTCCCCCATGGCTTTGATTTCATTAAGCTTTTCATTACACATAGTATAGAGATTATGCGTATTTAGAATGAGTGGCAGAATGAAGTGTATTGGACCCAGAGTTGAATAAGGAGGAGAAAAAAAATAGGATAAATTGCCTTCAGGAAATTGCCAAGGACCTTTAATGATCCTAAGCTTCACTTTGGAAACAAAGGTTCATCTTTTCAGTGCCAATATTCTATTATACAAAGAACTGAAAGGAAATATCATCCACAGGGTGAAGGAGGGGATTATGTGGTGGTTATGACCAGAAACCCCAGAGAGGAACAGAACTAAAAGACAAACTGGAAATTTAGGAGCAGTGTGACAGGAAGAGAAGCTAAGATGGTTACATGGCAGAGAGAGAGAGGGATGATAAAATGAACAGCCAGAATCTACTGTGATATCCTTGGGATGTCAAGAGAATGGGATGAAGACCTCCTGCAAGTTGAGGGGACCCCATGTGGTAACCTTATGAAAGGTCTTATTCAAAAGTCTCTGAGTTTGGATCAGCATGGACAGACTATAATCTCTATTACTGAAGAGGTGAACCAAATGAAAAAGAACTTCCCCCTCCTTCCCCTCCATTTGAGCATTGGGTAGTCCATTACCTTTATGACAGATGGGAGGGCCTGAGCCCAGGATGTCGCTCTTGATGAGGTGGTGGGTAACCCAACAGCTTTCTGTAGGTAGCGCCCATGTATGCCGCTCATGTTCAGTAAATACAGTGCACAGGCCAGAGCATAGCCTCCCCAATTAGAAACACCTGGAACAGAAAACACAAGCTAAATCACAGCACCAAAAAGAAACTAGAGGGCTTGTTTCATTGCCTTGTCTTTAGATAGAATCACCCCTAAACCATCCAGAAAGAAGAGGTTCAGAAGGAGAGATTTCACAACATCCCTTCTGACTAACCTTAAAGTGGAAAGGGTACTAGACTTGGTGACAAAAGATTTTGTGTCCCAATTAGGTCACTTACCAGTTGGGTTAAATTGGACAAATCATTTCACCTTTCTTATCCTCCATTCCTTCTTCTGTAAAATAGGATAATAGTACCTATATTATCTACCTTACAGAAGTGTTAGGAGTACCGGAGTGAGTGCTTTTAAACCATGAAGCTTTATATAAATGTGAACTATTATATAATTATATATGTCATATATGATCATATTATAATAATAAAATTGTATTATATATAGCACATCATTATTGTTATATATAATGTCATATTATATATAATTATATTTAAACAACATAATTATATATTTAATTTATTCAATTAACAAAATGTCTAATGTATTTGTTATCATATAATAATTATATAGAATATTAATTATTATATTATATAATCATTATGGTAGACTAATGTACTGCATTCTTTGATCCAGTGATACTGGCTTTCTGGCTATTCTGTGAACAAACTGAGGTAGTTTGGTGGCACACTGGGTAGTGTACTGGCCCTGGAATCAGGAGGACCTGAATTCAAATCAAGCCTCAGATACTAGACACTAACTAGCTGTATGACCCCAGGCAAGTCATTTAACTCTGATTTCCTTGCCAAAAAACAAAGCAAAACCAAACCCAAGATGTTCCCTCTCAGCTCAGGACATTTTCTTTGTCTTTCTCCTCTTTCCAGGGAAGCCTGGAATGCCCTCCCTCCTCTGCTTGGACTATTGACCTTCCAGCTTCCTTTAAATTCCAAATAAAAATCCACATCCTATAGGAAGCCTTCTTTAACTCCTCTTGATTCTAGTGCCTTCCCTCTGTTAATTGCTTCTTATTTATCTTATATATTCTTTTACCTTTTTTTGTATCCTTGGTGCTTAGCACACTGCCTGGCACAACAGTGGGTATTTACTAAAAGCTTGATTATTGATTGATTAGCTATATATATAATTTGTACTTTTTTTTGCAATTGTTCATTAGATTATAAACTCTTCAAGGGCAGGGACCATCTTTTACATTCTTTGTATCCCTAGCATTTAACATAATTCCTGAAACATAGTAGGTGCTTAATAAATGTTTACTAGTTGTCTGATTATATGATTTGTTTGTACATTTTTAACATTGTTTCCTTCCTTAAAATTATAAGCTCCTTGAGGGTAGGGACTTCTTGGCTTCATATCCCTAGCATTTAGCACAATGCCTGGTATGTAGTAGGTGCTTAATGAATGCTTATCATTGCTTACTTGCATAAAATAGAGAAAGAAAACATCAATGAATTGGGTTTATTATTAAAAAAACTAGAAAAAGAACAAATTAAAAACCCTCAATTAAATACCAAATTGGAAATTCTAAAAATAAAAGGAGAAATTAATAAAATTGAAAATAAGAAAACCATTGAATTAATAAATAAAACTAAGAGTTGGTTCTATGAAAAAACCAACAAAATAGATAAGCCTTTAGTTAATTTGATAAGGAAAAGGAAAGAGGAAAATCAAATTGTTAGTCTCAAGAATGATAAGGGAGAACTTTCCTCCAATGAAGAGGAAATTAGAGCAATAATTAGGAGTTACTTTGCCCAACTTTATGCCAGTAAGTTTGATAATCTAAATGAAATGGAGGAATATCTACAAAAATATAGATTGCCCAGGTTAACAGAAGAGGATATAAATTATTTAAATAGCTCCATATTAGAAAAAGAAATAGAACAAGCTATTAACCAACTACCTAAGAAAAAATCTCTAGCTTTAGCAATAAGAGAAGAAAAAGAAATTAAAAAAAAAAGAAAAAATCTCCAGGGCCAGATGGATTTACATGTGAATTCTACCAAACATTCAAAGAACAATTAATTCCAATACTATACAAACTATTTGAGAAAATAGGGACAGAAGGTATACTGCCAAATTCCTTCTATGAGACTGATATGGTGCTGATAGCTAAACCAGGTAGGGTGAAAACAGAGAAAGAAAACTATAGACCAATTTCCCTAATGAATATTGATGCAAAAATTTTAAATAAGATACTAGCAATGAGATTACAGAAAGTCATCCCCAGGATAGTACACTATGACCAAGTAGGATTTATACCAGGGATGCAGGGCTGGTTCAATATTAGGAAAACTATCAGCATAATTAATTATATTAATAACCAAACTAACAAAAACCATATGATTATCTCAATAGATGCAGAAAAAGCATTTGATAAAATCCAACACCCATTCCTATTAAAAACACTAGAGAGTATAGGAATAAATGGGCTTTTCCTTAAAATGATCAGTAGCATCTATTTAAAACCATCAGCAAGCATCATATGTAATGGAGACAAACTAAAACCATTCCCAATAAGATCAGGAGTGAAACAAGGCTGCCCACTGTCACCATTACTATTTAATATTGTATTAGAAATGTTAGCTTTGGCAATAAGAGAAGAAAAAGAGATAAAAGGAATCAGAGTAGGTAATGAAGAAACCAAATTATCACTCTTTGCAGATGACATGATGGTATACTTAGAGAACCCTAGAGACTCAACTAAAAAACTACTAGAAACAATTCACAACTTTAGCAAAGTGGCAGTATTCAAAATTAATCCACATAAATCATCAGCATTTTTATATATTACCATCAAAGTTCAGCAGCAAGAGATACAAAAAGAAATTCCATTCCAAATAACAGATGATAGGATAAAATATTTGGAAATCTATCTGCCAAGGAAAAGTCAGAAACTATATGAACTAAACTACAAAACACTTTCCACACAAATAAAATCAGACGTAATCAATTGGAAAAATATTAAGTGCTCATGGGTAGGCAGAGCAAACATAATAAAAATGACAATACTACCCAAACTAATCTACTTATTTAGTGCCATACCAATCAAACTCCCAAGAAATTATTTTACAGATCTAGAAAAAATAGTAGCAAAGTTCATTTGGAAGAACAAAAGGTCAAGGATTTCAAGGGGATTAATGAAAAAAAGGCAGATGAAGGTGGCCTTGCTGTACCAGATCTAAAACTATATTATAAAGCAGCAGTCATCAAAACCGTTTGGTACTGGCTAAGGAATAGAGCAATCGATCAGTGGCACAGGATAGGTTATCAGGACAATCTAGGCAATAACCTTAACAATTTAGTGTTTGATAAACCCAAAGACCCCAGTTTTTGGGATAAGTACTCACTATTCGGCAAAAACTGCTGAGAAAATTGGAAACTAGTGTGGAAGAAATTAGGGCTTGACCCATACCTAACACCACATACCAAGATAAGATCTAAATGGGTTCATGATCTAGATATAAAGAGGAACTTTGTAAACAAATTAGAGGAACGTAATATAGTTTACTTCTCAGACCTGTGGAGAAGGAATAAATTTATGTCCAAAGAAGATCTGGAACTCCTAATTGAAAACCAGATAGATAATTTTGATTATATTAAGTTAAAAAGTTTACAAATAAAACTAATGCAGACAAGATTAGGAGGGAAGCATCAAATTGGGAAATCATCTTTACATTTAATGGTTCTGATAAAGGCCTCATTTCTAAAATATATAGAGAATTGTTTCATATATATAAGAATTCAAGCCACTCTTCAGTAGATAAGTGGTCCAGGGATATGAACAGACAATTTTCAGATGATGAAATGAAAACCATCTCTAGTCATACGAAAAGTTGCTCCAAATTACTATTGATCAGAGAAATGCAAATTAAGACAACCCTGAGGTACCACTAAACACCTGTCAGATTGGCTAAAATGACAGGAAAAGATAACGATGAATGTTGGAGGGGATGTGGGAAAACTGGGACACTAATACATTGTTGGTGGAACTGTGAACGGATCCAACCATTCTGGAGAGCAATTTGGAGCTATGCTCAAAAAGTTGTCAAACTGTGCATACCCTTTGACCCAGCAGTGTTTCTACTGGGCCTATATCCCAAAGAGATCTTAGAAGAGGGAAAGGGCCCCACATGTGCAAGAATGTTTGTGGCAGCCCTTTTTGTAGTGGCTAGAAACTGGAGACTGAAGGGATGCCCATCAATTGGAGAGTGGCTGAATAAATTATGGTATATGAATGTTATGGAATATTATTGCTCTGTAAGAAACGACCAGCAGGACAATTTCAGAGAGGCCTGGAGGGACTTGCATGAACTGATGCTGAGTGAAACGAGCAGAACCAGGAGATCATCATGCACAGCAACAACAGTATTACATGATGATCAATTCTGATGGACATGGCTCTCTGCAACAAAGAATTGTCTCAAACCAGTTCCAGTTGTTCACTGAAGAAAACCATATACACCCAGAGAGAGGGATATGAAATATGGACCATAACATAACATATTCATGATCTCTATTGATATTTGCCTGCATTGTGTTGCCTTTCTCTTATTTTCTTTTTTTTTCTTGTAGATAGGATTTTTCTTGAACAACTTGTCAAGTAATTCAACATTATTAACATGTCATGGACTTCCTGCCATTTAGGGGAGGGGAGAGGACTGGGGGTAAAATTTGTAATGGAAAGCTTTGTAAAAATCAATGCTGGGGAACTACCCATACATATGTTATACAAATAAAAAGCTTTAATAAAAAATATTTAAAAAATGAATGCTTATCATTGACTGATTCTGTGGGCATCTTACCAGCTATGACAGCAAAATCAGCTTCCACATCACAGGCTATGACATCCCCATTCTTGATGTATTTCTTCACAGATGTTTTGACTTTTCCCATCCCAAGTTCATTCCCTCCATCACCAATCCCTACGTTAGAAGGGGAAATTGATAAGCAGATGAGTTTCATTTCTTATATATGACAATAAAAACAACAATATTATGCCTGTCAGTTATGGTAAATGAAGTATTTAAGAGCAGCTTAAGTGACCAAGGATAGAGGAAATACTGCTCTACGTTGGTAGTTTCTTCTTCTGGGAGTTTCTCATATCACTGAAATCACAGGTCCAATCTTTTATCTTTACTTGGGTATAAAATGTTTCATTCACTGATGTAAAATGCTTGTTGATTGAATGATCTCTTTAAATCCCAGTCTTTTCAGCTAAGTGGCCTGATGAATTGCACACTGGGTCTGGAGTCTCAAATCATGTCACAGACAATCACTGTGTAATTCTGGGCAAATAATTTAACCTCTGTCTGTCCTAACTATAGAATGGGGGTAATAATAGCATCTACTTCCCAGTGCCATTGTGAGAATAAAATGAAGAATATTTGTTAAAGCACTGTGCAAACCTTATAGCACTACACAAATGCTGGCAGTTGTTTTGGTGCAGTGGATAGGGTTCCGGGCCTGGAATCAAGAAGCCCCGAATTCAAATTTGACCTCAGACATTTACTAGCTGTGTGACATGAGGCAAGTCCTTAACCCCTGTTTGCCTCAGTTTCCTTATCTATAAAATGAGGAGTAATAATAACAATACCTACAAACCCAAGGTCTTGTATCAAATGACATAAAAATTGTAAAGCCTTTGCTTAGCACAAATTTTCACAATACTTTATAAAGTACTTTCCTCACAATAATGCTGAAAACGAGGTGGCCTAGGTATTATATGCATTTTTACAGAAGCTGATGCTTGCATAGCACTTTAGCATGAAGCCCTTGGATCATTGTTATGGACCCACAAAGGGCTTGTGAACCACTTGTAGGTACCATATCATGCTGCTTTGTTGTTCTTATAGAGAGGAAACCCTTACAAGGTCACATATCTAGTAACCAAAGAATTCAGACTAGGCCTCCTAAATCCAATTTTGGAGCTCTCTACTGGGCCAGTTTTGTTGTTCTTCAGTTGTTTAAGTTACTTCTAACTTTTCATGAGTCCATTTGGGGGTTTTTCGGCAAAGACACTAGAATGGTCTGCCAGTTCCTTTTTTGACTCATTTTACAGTTGAGCAAACTGAGGCAAACGGGGTTAAGTGACCTGACCACACACGGCCAGATTTGACCTCAGTAAGGTGAGTCCAGGCCCAGCATTCTGTGACTATGACGCCACTTAGCCACACTCCTAGGTGCCAATCAACTTACCCAACCCTGGAGACACGAATGTCCTCCAGCTCAGGAGGCCAGGTGCTGGAGAAGAAGAGGCGATTATGAGAAAGGAATGCTGCCCTCTATTTCTGGAGCAGCCTTTCTGGGAACTTCAAAAGCAATTTGCAGTTATTGTCTAATCATCTCAAAGGCATCTATCTAATTGTCTCATTGAAAGCTCAGAGGCAGCTGAGAGGACTAATGAGTCTGGGAAATACTTTGGAGTCTTCAAAAGGAGTTGTAAATGAATATAAGAAGATGAGTCTGATTTTCCCATTGTGCCAAGAGACTGTGTCTCTTTGGGCTTTGTATTAACCCTTTCGAAGTTAACTTATTTATTAACCCTGTCGTGTCTTCCAGAGCATCTAAGGCACTATTGTTTCATTCAGTCGTGACTGACTTTCCGTGACTCCATGGAACATGTCATTCATGGGGTTTTCTAGGCAAAGATACTGGAGCATTTGCCATTTCCTTCTTCAGTGGACTAAGGCAAACAGGGGACAAATGACCAGAATCACATAGCTAGTAAGTGTCAACACTACACCCCTACTATTCCTCTTATTTCTACTCCTCCTCGACTACTACAACAGTCCTCCTGACCCCGGCCCAGGGCTCTATCCACTAAGCCATTTTACTAATTTTACTAATTTACTACTAGGAGAACTTGATAGTCAGTCGTGGAAGCTGCCCATCTTTTCCCTAATAATATAAAATCACACTAAAGTTGCCAACACATATTATTAACATGACCAAGATGGATCAAGCAGTTGCAACCTCTTCTATCTCGTTTCCTGCAGGATCACCGTGTTAGGTCCTTGAAAAGAAAATATAGCCATCTGGTATGACCCTCATTTTACAAAAGAGAACCAGAGAGATGTACTTTCACTGGTATAAGTCCCTGTGCCAATGAAACTGATCCAGTTCCTATCCCCATTCCATATACATGTCTAAAGTCACAAGGTTACAAGATCACAGAGCTACTTAATGGCCTATACAAGATCACAAAACTACTTAGTGGCAAAGTCAGGACTAGAGGCCAGGTCTTCCCAGAGTTCTTGTCATTTGTATGTGCTCACAGACCTGTTTTGATCTCTCTTTACTAGACTGTAGGCTCATCGAGGGCAGATTTTGTTTCATCTTTGTACCTTCCCCAATGGCAGGCACAGTGTTCTGTGCACAGCAAGTGCTCAATACATGTTCATTTAATTAGACACAGCATGATGATAGGATAAAGCACATGCTATTCTTAATAGCAGATCCATGAAGGTGGTTGTTCTCTCTCATCCATTTTTTCTTTTCCTATATAATCCTTGTCCTTATTTTCCCCTAAATTCTACACAGAGAATCTATAATTCTATGATCCTCCATTATTAGCATAATTCAATACAGCAAACACTGATTTCAAATCAGAGGACCTCTGTTCAAATCCCCTACCACTTGTTAGCTTTGTGGCCTTGGACCATAGAACTTCTATGGAATTCAGTTTCCTTTTCTGTAAAATTAAGAGGTCAAACTAAACATCTTCCTTCCAGCTCTATATCTATGAGCCTCTTAACAGCATATGGATACCAAAGGAATACTTAGATTATCATAATGTCTGAGTCACTCTCAGTACTCAACTAGTCTGCATACTTTTCTAGTTATAATTTACTTGTTTATACTATTCATTGTGTATAATTCTTCTTTAATAATCTAGAACAAACTAAGTCATGGAGCTTTGAATTAGTTTACCATTTTGAAGAAAATCAATAAATAGTTTGGAGAGAAATCATAGAGAGAGAAGAAAGGGAAGGGAGGAGAAGAGAAAAAAGAGAGGAAGGCAGAGGAGTAAGGAAAGGATGGGAGAGGAGAGAGAAAAAGAGAAAAGGAGGGAAGGAAGAAGGAGCAGAGAAGAGGGAAAAAATGAGGGGAGGAGTGAGGAGAGAGGAAAAAAATCAGAAGAGAAGGGAGAGGAGAGCAGAGAAGAGGAGGGAAAGTTTGAGGAGAGGAGAGAAGGAAAGAGAAGAATGGGGCAGAGAGGGAAAGAGAAATAAGAGAAAGGAAAGAGAAAGACAAATGGAGACAGAGACTGAGAATAGCAGTAATAGTAATAATAATGTAGTAAAGTAGTAGTAGTAACAGCAGTAGTAGATATAATAGTAATAGTAGTAG
>JAJPUD010005426.1:130689-159116 GCA_023553655.1 Myrmecobius fasciatus
TAGTAGTAGTAGTAATAGTGATAGTAGTGATAAGTAGTAGAAAAATTATAATAGTAGTAGTAGTAGTAGTAGTAGTAACAGCAGTAGTAGATATAATAGTAATAGTAGTAGAGAAATTTTAATAGTGATAATAGTAGTAATAACAGATAGTGATAGTAGTGATAAGTAGTAAAGAAATTGTAGTAGTAGTAGTAGCAATAGCAGTAGTAGTACTACTAGTAGAGAAATTCTAATAGTTATAGTAGTAGTATAGTAGTAGAGAAATTGTAGTAGTAGTAGAAGAAGAAAATTTATAGTAATAGTAGTGGTAGTAGTAGTGGTGATGTTGTAGCAGTAGTAGACAAATTGTTGTAATAGTAGTGTATAGTAGAAAAGTAGTGTTATAGTAGTAGAGACATAGTAGGAGTAATAGTATAACAGTAGAAAAGGAGGAGGAGAAGTTGTAGTAGAAGCTCTAGTCATAGTCATAGTGAAAGCAATCTCCAAAGCCAGGAAGCTCTGAATTTAAGTCTTGCTTCTGAATCACGGACTATAATTGCAGGTAAGGCAATTATATCTTACACCTTCACCTTTCAGTACTCTAAAGCAATTCTTCAGCATTGTATAAATTACAGAGAAGGTACCAACCAGCACTGGTAGAGGGAGCTTCCTTGTCTGGGAGTTCCCTATACCAGTGAGATATATCCAATATATAAATGCAAGGACAAATTGGAACCAAAACAAAACAAAAATACCTCCTTGGTTGGAAAAATGGCTGAATAAAATGTAGAATTATAAAGGAATATTATTATAGCATGAGAAACAACAAACATGAGGAATTTAGGGAAACATGGCCATTTTTATGAGTTAATTGATATAATGCAGAGAAAATATTAGAAATAAAACTATATGCTACTACAATATAAATGAAAATGATACAAAAAGTCACAAGAACTCAGATGAAATTCAGTAATCAATATTGATTCCACCATGCAGATTCTGAGTCAAACTTCCCATCTCTCATTAGAAAAGTAGGTAAATTCAGGTGCAGAATGCCATATACTGTTGATTTTATAGATAGGTAGTACAATAAACAAAATATTATAGTTAGGAAAACTTGATTTCAAATTCTGTCTCATATACTAACTAGTTGTGTGACTCTAAGTAAATTATTTAACATCTGTCAGCCTTAGTTTCTTCATCTATAAAATAGGAATGATAATAACATCTAATTCCCAGGATTTTGTAAAGATCAAATGAGCTAAAAAATGAAAAAGGCTTTGCATATCTTAAAGCTCCATATAAATTCTAGTTATTATTATTATTATTACTATTTTAACTATTTTGTGTGTTACAAAGGAAAAATACACAGAATGGGTATATCAGAAATTATAATGACATAAAAACACCAAAAAGTATCAGTAAAATTTTTAAATTTTAAAAAATATGCCCTAGTCTAATTATCCCTATCTTGTCTTTTGGGTGACCAGTGTTTTGATTCTTTGGAAACTAGTATTTCAGGTTTTATAATCATATAATATCATTAGAAGAATATTGGTATAAGCATTAGGATGGCAACATCTTGCAATCAATGAATATTTATTTTTTGCTTGTTTGTTTATAGACCCTTGAACAAAGTAGCTCACTAAATGTTTGATGAATTGAGGTGAGGAGAGAAGCTTGTGGCCATCTAAAGCACCAAATAATTCTCCAAATACAATCCAGTCTCCTCTTCTTTATCCTATTTAATTTGGCTCATTGTTCACCTGTAGGATCTGTCCAGAGTATTGGTGGAATGGCAGTATTAGGTTTCACTTGATTCTGTATCATAGCCTGAATAAGAGGCATCCTTCAGCTACTTGGTTTTCCTTTATGCTTAGTAAGATTAAACTCTTTTGAGTGCTTGTGGGTATCATTTAGAAGTATGGTTTTGTTGGAAGCACATATAAGCACATTGGAACAATATAGAGATTTCCATGTCCTCACAGAGGATAACATGTATACATTCCTGAGATGTTCCTTTTAAAAAACAAACAAAACATGGTATAAAAGCTTGACAATATTATTTTACTGTATTAAATGACAAATATGATAAATACAGAAAAGCAAGAAAAGGGTAAAATAAACAGTCAAGAAAACAATATGCACAATGACTACAACAATATAAAATGAAAGAAAAACTACACAAAAATATCAAGTGAATGTTGTAAAATTACAAATATAAGGATGGTAAAAGAAGAGATAGAAGACATTCCTATTCACCCACTGCAGAGATGGGAGGAATATGAGTGTTGTACATTGCTCATATTTTCAGACTTCAATATATTGTTCTATTTTGTTGATTTTTCCCCATGGGGTAGCCTCTGATAATTATTTTCCTGATTTCAGTTCTAATTTGAGCTCTGACACTAAATATCTGTGTAATCTCAGGAAATCACTTTTCATCTCAGAGTATATTTCCTTATGTGCACAATGAGAATTACACCTGCCCTACCTACCTCACATGGTTATATAAGGATAAAATGAGATAATACATTATAGGAATTCTTAACCAGGGATCTATTAACTTGCCTTTAAATATATACATATATATATATATATATACATATATATACATGCATATATATAGGTAACTATTTAAATATAGTTGATTCTTTTGAGCAATCCTCCATATTTTGTTATATGTATTTAGAAAAAATATTGTTCTGAGAAAGGATCTATGACACAAAAAAAGATTAAGAACTCTGATATATAGACTGATGCTTTGTAAACAATAAATCTATAGAAAAGTAAACTATTATTAATAGTCCAAATTTTGATTTGGGGCAGCTAGTTGATATAATGGAGCAACTAGGCCTGTGGTCAGGAAGTTTTGAGTCTAATTCTGGCCTCAGGTACTAACTAGCTGTATGATCCTGGGCAAATCACTTAACCCCTTTTTGCCTTAGCTGCTCATCTATAATAAGGAGACACATTAGAACAGGAAACAGCAAATCACTCTTATCTTTTCCAAGAAAATCTTACAGATAAGTCCATGGGTCATAAAGAGTCAGATACGATAGAACAGCAACACATTTTGTTTGAGCAGTTAATAGGAAGTCTTCCATGCTGAGACACTGTCCTCTTAATTCCAGTTTTCCATGCTCTCTTACCAGTTGATGAGATTCCAGGGATCTTCTGTGCAGCAAGGAAGAGATCATCAATGGGATCAACTAGATGCTTAATATTAATTTTTCGAGCATTGTAGTAATTGCCATCAGCTGCCCTCCCTGAACGCTCTATAGCCACCAAGTGATCAAATCTGGAGAAAGGAAAGAAGCAGGTTATGGGTGATATCCTCAGGGAATAAGCTGTTCATATAAATATATAGGGACAGAGATTGATTCTATGATTTCATTAAGTATTGGGAACCAATGAATAAGGAATTCTTTGGAACAATGCAGGTTAGCACTCTGTATAATTTATAACCTTAGAGAATTGTGTGGGACATTGAGGGGTTAAATGATTTGTCTAAGGTCAGATAACCAGCATGTGTCAGAGATTGGACACAAGCCCAGTCTTTCTAATTCCAATCCACTAAATCCACTATGCCATAGTACACTGACATACACATGCACAGGTATATGTATATAAAGGTAAATATGTATGTGGGTTTGTGTATATATATATATATGTGTGTGTGTGTGTGTGTGTGTGTGTGTGTGTTTGTGTATATATATATATATGCATGAAGATGTTTTTAAGTACAAATCATTTAGAATTGTAGAATATTAACAAGAATAATAATAGCCAACATTTATATAGTACTTACTATGTGCCAGGCATTGTGCTAAGTTCTTTATGATTATCATCTCATTTGAAGTTTACAACAATCCTGAGAAGTAGGTGCTCTTATTATCCCCATTTTATAGACAAGGAAATTAAGATTCATAGATGGAAGTGACTTGTCCAAAGTTATACAGTAAGTGGGAGGGTGATCCCACTTAATCAAAAGAAGTATAAGTGATACTATAAGTAAATTAGAGGAATATAATATAGTTTACCTCTCAGACCTATGGAGATGGAATAAATATATGTCCAAAGAAGAACTGGAACTCTTAATTGAAAACCAGATAGATAACTTTGACTATATTAAGTTAAAAAGTTTTTGTACAGACAAAACCAATGCAGTCAAGATTAGGAGGGAAGCAATAAATTGGAAAATCATCTTTACATTTAAGGGTTCTGATAAAGGTCTCATCTCTAAAATATATAGAGAATTGTCTCATATTTATAAAAATTCAAGCCATTCTCCAATCAATAAATGGTCAAAGGATATGAACAGACAATTTTCAGAGGATGAAATTAAAACCATTTCTACTCATATGAAAAGGTGCTCCAAATCACTATTGATCAGAGAAATGCAAATCAAGACAACCCTGAGGTACCACTACACACCTGTCAGATTGTCTAAAATGACAGGAAAAGTTAATGATGAATGTTGGAGGGGATGTGGGAGGGCTGGGACACTGATGCATTGTTGGTGGAGCTGTGAACAGATACAGCCATTCTAGAGAGCAATTTGGAACTATGCTCAAAAAGTTATCAAACTGTGCATACCCTTTGACCCAGCAGCATTTCTATTGGGCTTATATCCCAAAGAAATCATAAAGGAAGGAAAAGGCCCCACATGTGCAAGAATGTTTGTGGCAGCCCTTTTTGTAGTGGCTGGAAACTGGAAATTGAATAGATGCCCTTCAATTGGAGAATGGCTGAATAAATTATGGTATATGAATATTATGGAATATTATTGTTCTGTAAGAAATGACCAGCAAGATGATTTCAGAGAGGCCTGGAGAGACTTGCATGAACTAATGCTGAGTGAAATCAGCAGAACCAGGAGATCATTATACACGGCAACAACAGTACTATATGACGATCAGTTCTGATGGACATGGCTCTTTGCAACAATGAAATGTTTCAAACCTCCTCCAACTGTTCAGTGAAGAAAGCCATATACACCCAGAGAGAGGGATGCGAAATGTGGACCACAACATAACATTCTCATACTCCTTGATTGATGTTCGTTTACATTGTGTTTCCTTTATCTGATATATCTTTTGTGTAGATAAGATTTTTCTTGCACAACAATGACAAGTTTGGAAATATGTATACATATATTCAATTTGCCAATATTTTAACATAATTAACATGTAGTGGATATCCTGCCATCTAGGGGAGGGGTGGGGAGTTGGGGGGAAAATTTGTAACAGAAAGCTATGTAAGGGTTAATGTTGAGGAATTACCCACACATATGTTATACAAATAAAATTTTAAAAAAATTAAAAAAAAGAAGTATATTAGAGACCCAGAACCAGTCCACAGAAATTCTGCTTTAGTCCTGACTCTGACTGCAATTTCTCATTCATTGTGGCTTCTCTCCAGGGGACTGCCACTGCCTTTTGGGCTCATTCTTCCTCATGCTCTCTGCCCCCAGAGTTGTAACAGAGATTTACCCTTGAGTGTTAATGACACAGAGGCAGCTAGATAGCTAGATAGAGCATAGGTCTGGATTCAGGAATTTAAATCCAGTCTCAGACATATACTAGCTATGTAACCCTGAGCAAGACACATAACCTCTGTCCCTCAGTTTCTTCATCTGTCAAATGGGCTAGCAAAGGAAATGGCAAACCACTCCAGTATCTTTGCCAAGGAAATCCCAAATGGGGCCACAAAGAGTTGGACACAATTGAACAGTAACATTAAGAATATATGATAGTGGAATTAAACCTCATCTGGTTCTGCACTCTTCCAATTTTCAGCAGTAATGACTATTTGGGGTCCTCTGTTTGTGTTCCAGCCTAGCTGGGATGCTGATACTCTCTGGAATGGTATAAATCTAAGTAATCCTATTGCCTTTTCTACTTCTTTCCCCTTCCGATCCCATTTAATCCTCCATTGAAGGATACTTTTATTCATTGAAAACCCCTCTTTATAGGACACAGGCAAACAAAACCTAAAATGACTTTTACTTCTATCATTGATTTTCAGTTATTTTTCAGTCATTTCCAACTCTTCATGATTCCATTTGAGTTTTTCTTGGCAGGAGATAAGAAGTGGCTTGATTTTCCTTCTCCTTCATTTTACAGATTAAAAAATTAAGGCAAAACAGACTTAAGTAACTTTCCCAGAATCACAAAATTAGTGAATGTCTGAGGCCAAATTTGAATTCAGGAAGATAAGTCTTCCTGACTCCAGGCTCAACACTCTGCACTATAGTACCATCTGGCTGCCTTCTTTTACTTTTATAGGGGTGAACAGGACTGAGGGATTATCTGTTAAGTAGCAAAGATGCTTATGACTTGTTGCAAAAATACTAGGTCTTTTCATTCTCCTTTGCCAATTCTTAATCTGGAGAGTTGAAGGCTTGATGGTTATGGTAGAGAGAAAAAGGAAGATGTGCTGTGAATAGGGGTGGAATACATGTATTTTATATATATATATATATATATATATATATATATATATATATATAAAGTGGCTTCAGAGTATAGGTATGGATGAATAGAAAGCTGTAAGGTGGAAGAAACAGACAATGAATAGGATGGTAGTAAAAATTCTGGATTTGGAGTCAGTGCAACTGAGTTCAGATCATGACAGATCACTTAATTTCTTTGGTTTTCAATTTTCTCAAATGTAAAATGAAAAGATTAGTTCAGACCACATCTAAGACCCCCAATCTCTAGTTTCATAACCTATGATCTCATCATGAGTTCCCTTCTCAGCTCTGCTACTTATTATGAAGTTGGGAAAATCTCCTAAACTATTGGTCTCAGTGATCCTATCTATAAAATAGCAGGTAGATGAGATTGCATAAAAGATCCCTTCCAGCTCCAAATCTATAATCCCATGGTTCTAACATCCCTATGGCATGTGCCAATAAGAAGCAAGATGAAGAAAACTTGAGAAGCTCTGAAATAGAATATGGGATGGCTCAGATAAAAAAAGACCAGGCCAAAACCTTTAAAAATACTTTTATTGAATTTTTAATTATATATATATGTATATAATAATTTATTGAAACTTAATTTTTACATAATTAAATAAAACATAGAATAGAAGCCATCTTTAAAGACTTTGACTCAGAATGTTCCCATCTGTTCAGTTCTGTTGCAATAAGTGTCGAGGGGCAGGTCCATGTTCTTTTGATGAGCTGGGATTTTATGACACCAAATATTGCTTGAAATGAGTATTCAAGGGCTTAGGCAACTTTATGCTTTACAGGGATATTTAAGGGAAAGGTAACAAGTATTTCCATTTGTGTTTTGTTAAATGGAGTGAGAAGCAACTGGCAGCTTTCACCTGGCTTTTTGTTTCCTCCTGGGTCTTATTGTGTTTAAAATGAGAAATGAGTTTAAAATAAGAATCCCCATTTAGATCAATAAGTCCTTCCCTTCCTGAAGGAATACACAGCACTGTTCCCTGTGTCTGAAACTTCCCACAGAAGAAGAATTAAATTACATACTGTGCAGAGGTGTATTGATTTTTCAGGCCAGAAGGGGCCACTTAGCTATGGAAAAAAGCAATTAACTAATTGGTACCTTCTGGTCTGGAAAAATTAATGCTTTTTCCCAAAGAAAGCAATTCACTCTTTTGCCATTACAGAATGTGGCCTGCTACCCTTTCCTTACCAAATACAGGAATGCCTTTTTTCCTAGCTTTGTTGGGGAATAAAGAATTTTCCAATAACTGATGCTAAATTTTTGAACAAAAAATTAACCATTTGGTTGAAAATTTTTTCTAAAATGTACTATATACTTATCTTTCATATTAAACATAAGTTATAGATTATAATGCAACCTTCTAATCATTGTGAGTCATTCATTAGAAACACACAGAACTAGGCTCTTCAATGATACAATAATGCTCTTTAGGGTACAGAAGAAGATAAGGCTGTTTGCTTCACCCTAGAAGGCCCCTGACTGTTGTGATTTTTATATTTCTGCTGTTTCCTTACTTTCAATCAGATTGTCAGCTGTCACTTTTCCCTACAATCCTCATTCTTGCTTTGAGTGGTATTCTCTCTCCCACTTCCACCAAGAATTCACCAATCTCGTGTGGGACTGAGGAACCAAGTAATCAGTCATATTAGAAATACACACATACACCTCAATGTACGATACAAATGTACATATATATGTAAATATGTATAAATACATATATACACACCTGTATAGTATGTATGTGTGTGTAAACAATTAATGGACAGGTGGGCCAAGTCTTCAGCTCCTCCTGCTGAGAACAGGGCTTGATCCTGCGTTTATTTCAGCTGCCTCCAGCACTCTGTCCAGAGGTACCTATCTCTACACAGACCGGTTGGTTTTCACCTTCATGAGCTGGGTTACTCTGGACTCCAAAGGAGAGGTAGATGTGTTGCTTTGGGGCTGGAATTCACCTAGATTAGATTCTGTTCACATTCTAAACAAAAATAAGTTCTCCTATATGAGTGCTAGAGTGCACTGGTAGAACGCTTTTCCTCTATACTAATAAATTCACAGGTCCAGTCCATCTCCCTATTCCTCCTACTTGGTAGTCTCTATTCTTAAAGAATGAGGTTGCCAGTAGTCTGCCAGATCAAAAAATAGAAGACCTAGCTTTGTTCTTTACCAATAAGATTGAAATCATCTATCATGAGCCTCCTAATCTTCCCTCCTCCACAACTCAAAACCTCACCAAGTTTTCACACATCTTGCCTATTCAGTCAATCAAGAAGCATTTACTTATAAATCACCTACCATATGCTAGGCACTAGAAAGATAAAGAATGAAATACTATCTTCTTAAAATAAACTATTCTAATAGAGAAAAAAGGACATTTGTAAGTATATACAAAATATATATAGTCTAAATATTAATAAAGATAAATACAAGGTGGTTTTGGAGAGGGGACACTAATATTTGGGGGGATCAGGAAAAGACTTTCATACAGAAGATGGTATTTGAGCTACATCTGAAATAGACTCTGAGATAAAGCTAAGGAAGTATATTTAATCATCTTTCTTTATACTCTGGTTCCTTTTCTGATGCTCATAAATACACTCAGATCTCCACACTCCAACCTTTACTTAATTCTGTTGTCTCCTTAAACTATCTACAATGCTCCTCCTTAAAATAGCCTGTTCTTGGCTCCTTGCAATCGCCACCAGTTTCTTAGTGTTCATTTTTCTTGACTTCTTTGCAGAGTTTTACATAGTTGACCAACTTCTTCTTTCCTGACAGCAATCTTTTCTCATTCTCCTCCAACGTACTCTCTGTCTCTGTCTCTCTCTTTCTCTCTGTCTCTGTCTTTCTCTATCTCTGTCACTGTCTCTCTCTCTCCAATTTCTAATTCTTTGCCACCAGAAAGAGCTAATATAAATATTTTGTACAAATAGACTAGTAGTAGCGAGTGATATTATGTATAGTTTTATGGAACTTTGGGCATTATTCCAAGCTGCTCTCTAGAATGGCTGGATCAGTTTACAACTCTATCAACAGTGTATTAGTGTCCCAGTTTTTCTACATCTTGTCATATTAGCCAGTCTTTTGGGTGTGAGTTGGTACCTCAGAGTTGTTTTAATTTGCATTTCTCTAATCAATAGTAACTTGGAGTATTTTATTCATATGATTATGGATAGCTCTGATTTCTTTGTCTGAAAACTGCCTGTTCATATCCTTTGACTAACAGTTGGGGAATGATTTTTATTCTTATAAATTCTTTTAAAGTTTTCTATATATATGAGAAATGAGGCCTTTATTAGACACACTTGGTGTAAATTTTTCCCCACTTTTCTGCTTTCCTTCTAATTTTGGCTACATTGGTTTTATTTATGCAAAATCTTTTTAAATTTTACATAATAAGAATTATTAATTTTATTTTTCATAATGCTCTCTATATCTTTTTAGTCCTAAATTCTTCCCCTATCCAAAAACCTGTTGAATAAACTATTCCATGCTCTCCTAATTTGCTTATGTGTAAATCATGTACACATTTTGACATTATCTTGGTATTTGATGTGAGATGTTGCTCTATATCTATTTCCTGTCATACTGTTTTCCAATTTTCCCAGAAGTGTTTGTCAAATAATGAATTTTTGTCCTAAAAGCTTGGATCTTTGGGTTTATAATATAATATGTATTTTAACAAATATTTGAGTGAATATTTTTAATGAATGAATGCGCAAATAGGATGTTACTTCACCTTGGGGGAAATAGTTACGGAACTCTGAAGTTTTCAACATGATACTGTAGGATAAAAGACATACCTTGGTGATTTTGCATCCCCATCCTTACACAAGAACATGAGAGCTGATCCTACTTCCCCACCTTGGTAACTTAAAAGAGGTATTGTTGTCTTCAGAATACCTAAAACAAACAAACAAACAAAAAACAGATGGGATTATCTTCCAGAATTGCATCTGAGAAGGAAATAATCATTTATATAACACATACTTTGTGCCAGGCATTATGCTAAGTGCTTTTAGAAATATCATTTCATTCTTATAACAACCATGCGAGACAGGTGCTATTATGATCTTCATTTTACCATTGAAGAAACTGAGATAAACAGAGATTAAGTGGCTTGCCCAGATTCACATAGCTAATAGGTGACCCATGCTGAATTTGAACTCAGGTTTTCCTGACTCCAGGGCTACTGCTCTATCCACTGTGCTCGAGCTACAACCTTGGAAATCATCATCATCATCAATATACATGTAGCAGCTTTTTTTGAGCTTAAAATAAGAATGACTTTTGTGCTATTTTGCTGTAGGATTTTTAAAACATCTTTTAAAAAAAATTTAATGCTGTTTCAAGAAAATTTAATTCAAAAAGCATTTATTGAATATTGATTGGATGTGTAAAGTTTTTGCTATTTGCTACCAAATACAGGATGACACAAAATTTAGCTAAGATACTGTCTTTTCTTTCATGGATCTTATAGACTCCTAAGGATATATGGCATGTATGCAAATAACCAGTAATATGGTTAAGTGAATCGAGGAAGTCCTAGCAATGTCAGAGGTCAGAGGAAGAATAGTCATCTCTAACTAGGGAAATTAAGAAAGGCTTCAATTAAAAGGATGGATAGGAATAATCCACTACCTTATGGATCCCACAGAAGTTAATAATCATCCTTTCATTTAGCTGAAATCTTTGATTTTTGTAGCCTGGACCTCAAATCTTTTCCAGTAACTTTCAGAGGCCATTCTATGTGGAGGTAATCATCTGAATGAAAGCAAAAGTAATGAGATACCTTCATGGCTCAGTGGATAAAGGACTAGACCTAGAGTCAGGAAGATCTGAATTCAAATTCTGCCTCAGACACTTACTAGTTGTATGTGATCATGGGCCAAGTCTCAACCTCTGTCTGCTTCAGTTTCCTCATCTGTAAAATGATGATAATAATAACAACACTTTCATCCCAAGTGAGGATACAAGTAGTTATTATTTGTAAAGCATTTAGCAGACTTTAAAGCTTTATATTAATGCTGGTCATTATTAAATACACTATTATATATAGGAGATTATGAAACTAATCCACTCATACTGGAAGAATTGGTCCAGAATATTCATAGAGGGTGAAGTTGGAGACCATGATGGCCCCAGAATATAGAAAGTCCAGAATGACAGCATAACAGAATGAATTTCATTTGGTAGGCAAAGAAGGAAAAATCAATTGATTTCCTAAAGACAAAAAAGATGGCCTGATCAATGCCTAGGAATAACCTTTCTACTCTTCTTTGGTGGGCTCACAGGAGGGAAAGAGCTATTAGTCCTATGCTTTGAGTTGGCTCTTTACATAAAGCTTTGGAAAGTCAATCACTTATGTACCAGGCACTGTGCTAATTGCTCAAGATCCATAGAAAAGCAGTCAATAGTTAAGACTATAGGTGGAGCTAAAAAAGCAGGTGAGAGAATTGGGTTCAGCCTTTTACAGGAAATGAAATAGGATGAAGCTGGGGCACACATTTAAGAAGAAGTAATAGAGAGAGAGGAAGGATTTAGGGTGCATTTGTATTTTCCCTTTTATCTATCCACTGGATGGAAATGAAAAATGAGAACTGGATATTACCTTTGGAGACCCAAATCCAGTGCACTTATAAGTGTAAATAACTGTGAGCATTCAAACTACAACAATGACTGAATATGAAGAACTACAGTCCTCAGAAAATGAATCACAGAGCTCAATGGATGACTTTAAGAACCTTTATGCAGCAGTAGCAGCAGGAAGTTTAAATCTGACAATATGAATAGTGTCTCTTAAAATTCTGGCTAGTGAAGCCCACATCACTGAAGCTTCCACTATTTTACAAAAATTAAGAATTCATGTGACTTGGAAAGGCTTAAGAACACTGATCAAAGTCAGGATCTATATGAGCAAAACTACAAAACACTCCACACAAATAAAGTCAGATCTAAACAATTGGAAAAACATCAAGTGCTCTTGGATAGGTCAAGCGAATATAATAAAGATGGCAATACTACCTAAACTAATCTATCTATTTAGTGCTATACCAATCAAACTCCCAAGAGATTATTTAACTGACCTAGAAAAAATAACAACAAAATTCATCTGGAAAAACAAAAGGTCAAGAATTTCAAGGGAATTAATGAAAAAAATGCAAATGAGGGTGGCCTAGCTGCACCAGATCTAAAACTATATTATAAAGCAGTGGTCACCAAAACCATTTGGTACTGGCTAAGAAATAGAGTAGTGGATCAGTGGAATAGGTTAGGTTCACAGGACAAAATACTCAATGACAATAGTAATCTAGTGTTTGATAAACCCAAAGACCCCAGTTTTGGGGATAAAAACTCACTATTTGACAAAAACTGCCGGGGTAATTGGAAACTAGTATGGAAGAAATTAGGCATTGACCCACACCTAACACCATATACCAAGATAAGGTCAAAATGGATTCATGATCTAGGCATAAAGAATGATATTATAAACAAATTAGAACAATGTAGGATGGTTTACCTCTCAGACCTGTGGAGGGGGAAGGAATTTGTGACCAAAGAAGAACTAGAGGTCATCATTAATCACAAAATAGATAAGTTTGACTATATCAAGTTAAAAGTTTTTGTACAAACAAAATGAATGCAGACAAGATTAGAAGGGTAGGAGTAAACTGGGAAAATATTTTTACATCCAAAGGTTCTGATAAAGGCCTCATTTCTAAAATATATCGAGAATTGACTCACATATATAAGAATTCAAGCCATTCTCCAATGGATAAATGGTCAAAAGATATGAACAGACAATTTTCAGATGAAGAAATTGAAACTATTTCCAGTCACATGAAAAGGTGCTCCAAGTCACTATTGATCAGAGAAATGCAAATTAAGACAACTCTGAGATACCATACACACCTGTCAGATTGGCTAAAATGACAGGAAATGATAATGATAACTGTTGGAGGCGATGTGGGAAAACTGGGACACTGATACATTGTTGGTGGAACTGTGAACGGATCCAACCATTCTGGAGAGCAATTTGGAGCTATGCTCAAAAAGTTATCAAACTGTGCATACCCTTTGACCCAGCAGTGTTTCTACTGGGCCTATATCCCAAAGAGATTTTAAAGGAGGGAAAGGGCCCCACATGTGCAAAAATGTTTGTGGCAGCCCTTTTTGTAGTGGCAAGAAACTGGAAATTGAAAGGATGCCCATCAATTGGAGAATGGCTGAATAAATTATGGTATATGAATGTCATGGAATATTATTGTTCTGTAAGAAATGACCAACAGGAGGATTTCAGAGAGGATTGGAGAGACTTGCATGAACTGATGCTGAGTGAAATCAGCAGAACCAGGAGAACATTATACACAGCAACAAGACTATACGATGATCAATTTTGATGGACATGGTTCTCTTCAACAATGATGTGATTCAAACCAGTTGTTCAGCGATGAAGATAGTCATATACATCCAGAGAGAGGCCTGTGGGAACTGAGTGTGATCCACAACACAGCATTTTAACGCTTTCTGTGAATATTTCCATGCATTTTGTTTTCCTTCTTAGGTTGTTTTTTCTTCTTCTCTTTCTAGATCTGATGTTTCTTGTGCAGTAAGATAACTGTATAGATATGTATAAATGTATTGTATTTGTCATATAATTTATCCTATTTAGCATGTATTAGATTACCTGTCATCTAGGGGTGGGGGTTGGGGGGAAGGAGGGGAAAAGCTTGGGAAAAAAAGTTTTTGCCAAGGTCAATGTTGAAAAATCACTCATATGTTTTGTAAATAAAAACTTTATATATTTAAAAAAAAGAACACTGATCAATGCAATTATCAATCACAATTCCAGAGGGCTGATGATTAAGTATGCTACTCAACTCTTGACAGAAAGGTGAAGGGCTAAAAGTTCAGAATGAGGCATACATTTCTGGAAATAACCAATGTGGGCATTTGTTTTTCATGACTATGCATATTTCTTGCAAGGGATTTGTTTTTGTTCTTTAAATTTTTGGGAAGAGGCAAGATTTCAAATTATATTACAAAAAAATAATTATCAAAACAATCTGGTACTGGCTAGGAAATACAGTAGTGATTCAGTGGAATAGATTAGTAGTAAACTACTAGTAGTACTAAATTATTATTATTAGTAAAAAGGTAGTTAAAAAAGAGAGTAGTAAACGACCATGATAATCTAGTTTTTGATAAACCCAAGCTTTTGGGGCAAAAACTCACCACAAGACAAAAATTGCTCAGAAAACTAGAAAGTAGTTTGGCAGAAACTCTCCATAGATCAACATTTCACACCATATACTAAAATAATGTCAAAATGGGTAAATGATTCAGGACATAAAGAGTGATATAAGCAAATTAGATGGGAAAAGAAGACGAAAAAAAGAATTTATTTTGTAATAATCTACATGGCCTGGTGTTTTTTTTTCCTTCCTTTATCTTTCTTGAATTAAAGACCTTATGTATTTCCTTACAGGAAATACACTGAATCCACCTCACCACCAAAATTCAGATTTGTGAATAAATCTATTAGAGGGAAATTTCCTTTATTTATCATGGAGCAGCTCAACAATGAGTTATGCCTTTGACCAGATTAGTTTTCTGAGAAGACAGAACTTCCCCAAAAGGATGAGTACCAACATTAATATTTTTATTATTCAATATTGGCAAATAATTCAAAAACTCTAACTGAAACCTGCATACTTTTTAAATTTTTTCTTGAATTTCTTCATCTTAGGGAAATGTATTCATCTTGTGTTTCATTGTTACTAAAAAGATGTGTTAGAAATTGCTTGGGTCAGAGGGTTTTTTTGATCAGCAAGAAGAGTTCTGTTGAATGCAATTTCTGTCTAGGCAAGAATGTTTGTATATTAATAAGTTATGAGCCTGGCAGATTTTAGTTAAAAGGTAACTAGGTAACCTAGTGAATAGGATGATAGACTTTGACTCAGAAAGACCTAAGTTTCAGTTATGCTTCCAAAATATTGATTAGCTGTGTGACCTTGAACAAATAACATCCTTCAGCCTCTAAAATAATTTCCTCATTTCTAAAATAAATTTAATATAGCACTCACAGGGTTGTTGTAAGGCTAAAATGAGGTAAGTGTCTGAGGTCATATTTGAACTCATGTTCTCCTGACTTCAGGGATGGTGCTGTATCCACTGTTCCACCTAGCTGCCCCCTATTTGTCATTTTTTAAAGCTTTTATACTTTTTGCTGGGTTTTAAAGACAGAATGGAACAAGCCCTGCCTTCACAGACTTTACATTCTAATACGAACTGTGACACATACCCTGGTAAGAAAATACATGAAAAGTTCAGAGTGGGGAAAGCATTAGAAACAATACCAATTAAAACATAGAATGTAGTTTGTTTTTCCTGCCTTTTGGGCAGAAGGACTTGCCTAGAGACTTAGAAGATCTGAGAATGCTTGGGCATGGGAAAAGCTGTAGGAATCCAGTGCATGTGGTAGTTGATTAAATACCTTTAGTCTTTTCCTACTTAAGTGTAAAGAACTATATGAAGGAAAGCCATGATTATATGATCAATTTCATCATGCATACTTTCATGTTTAAAGTCCTAAAACACAGCAACAAAGCAAAGCCAGCAGAATATCTAATCCCAGGATGTGGACACCACAAGCCATAAGAATCAGTAACATAAATCTACCTGTATCACACTTTGGGACTCATCAGATGAGTGTTGCTACCCCAAAAAAGAGCAATGCTGGGAAACAGAGGTAGTTAGCTAGCTCCCTTAAGAACATAGAGAACATAGTGTTACCTCTGAGTACCCTCTGGTTTGGGCTGGAGAGCCAACACTTGGCCCATACTACTGAAAATAGCCAGGCACTTGGCCAGTAGCACTCCCTGGTAATTAAATAAGAGAGATTAGCCTGACAGAAGAGTAAAGGATGGTTTGGAGGAGGGAGAAAAGAGGGATGAGAAAAGCCACTAGGAAATTTTTGCAGTCACAAGAGGGTAGTAATAACGACCTATATTAGGGCAGGGGTTGGGGGAGGAGAGGGTAAGAAGAGATCCCAGAGATATTATAAAGTTGATATGACTTGGTAACTGGTTTGATATAATAAGAAAGAAAAGGAAGCATCAAAAACATGGATACTTTGAAGACTGGGTGAATGGCAGTGATAATAATTGGAATGATGGTGTCAGGAGAAGCAGGTTGAGAAGTCAAGACAATAACTTTGGTTTGGACCATGTTTAGTCTGTGGTTTTAAGTGGGGCATTCAGCTGTAGACATTCTATGGGCAATTGAAGATATGAGAGCAGAATTCTGGAGATGGGAAGACTGCACATATAGATAGATGATAATAATAGCAATAATACTGATATCTAGCAATTTTATAGTGTTTTAAATTTTCAAAAGTCATTTACAAATATTATCTCATTTTATCCTCACAACAATCCAAGGAGATGGGGAATATTATCTTTGTTTTATAGATGAATAAACAAATTGAGAAACATTAAGTGACTTGCTCAGACTTGCCCATGCAATTAATAAGTGTCTGAAGTCAAATCAGGTTTTCCTGATTCCATGTCCACCACTGTGCCACCTAGCAATCTCTCTCCCTCTGTCCCTTCCTTTTCCCCTCTTTTAATACACATACATGCACACATATATATACATATACCCATACATGTGTACATGTATTTATACATATGCATGTGTAAATATATATATATAACTTATCTGCATATGTCATTATTGAAACCATAGAGATTACCAAGAACAAAGAACAAAAAGAGAAAATTTGAAAGGTAACCTTAGAAAATAACCATCTTAAAGGGAATGAGAAGAAGACATAAAGTCACAAAGTTGAAATAGCAGTTAGAGAATCAGGAATATGATATTTTGGAAGTCAAGGGAGAAGATCCCCATTAATTTTCTTCCATTAAGAGGAAGTGGCCCTATATCACCAACAAGATGCAACAGCAAGAGATACAGAGAGAAATTCCATTCAAAATAACTATCGATAGTATAAAATATTTGGGAATATATCTGCCAAGGGAAAGTCAGGATCTATATGAGCAAAACTACAAAACACTCTCCACACAAATAAAGCCAGATCTAAACAATTGGAAAAACATTAAGTGCTCTTGGATAGGTCGAGCGAATATAATAAAGATGGCAATACTACCTAAACTAATCTATTTATTTAGTGCTATACCAATCAAACTCCCAAGAAATTATTTAACTGACTTAGAAAAAATAACAACAAAATTCATCTGGAAAAACAAAAGTCAAGAATTTCAAGGGAATTAATGAAAAAAAATGCAAATGAGGGTGGCCTAGCTGTACCAAATCTAAAACTATATTATAAAGCAGTGGTCACCAAAACCATTTGGTACTGGCTAAGAAATAGAGTAGTAGATCAATGGAATAGGTTAGGTTCACAGGACAAAATACTCAATGACAATAGTAATCTAGTGTTTGATAAACCCAAAGACCCCAGTTTTGGGGATAAAAACTCACTATTTGACAAAAACTGCCGGGGTAATTGGAAACTAGTATGGAAGAAATTAGGCACTGACCCACACCTAACACCATATACCAAGATAAGGTCAAAATGGATTCATAATTTAGGCATAAAGAATGATATTATAAATAAATTAGAACAATGTAGGATGGTTTACCTCTCAGACCTGTGGAAGGGGAAGGAATTTGTGACCAAAGAAGAACTAGAGATCATCATTAATCACAAAATAGATAAGTTTGATTATATCAAATTAAAAAGTTTTTGTACAAACAAAATGAATGCAGACAAGATTAGAAGGGTAGCAGTAAACTGGGAAAATATTTTTACATTCAAAGGTTTTGATAAAGGCCTCATTTCTAAAATATATCAAGAATTGACTCAAATATATAAGAATCCAAGCCATTCTCCAATGGATAAATGGTCAAAAGATATGAACAGACAATTTTCAGATGAAGAAATTGAAACTATTTCTAGTCACATGAAAAGGTGCTCCAAATCACTATTGATCAGAGAAATGCAAATTAAGACAACTCTGAGATACCACTACACACCTGTCAGATTGGCTAAAATGATAGGAAATGATAACGATGAATGTTGGAGGGCATGTGGGAAAACTGGGACTCTGATACATTGTTGGTGGAACTGTGAATGGATCCAACCATTCTGGAGAGCAATTTGGAACTATGCTCAAAAAGTTGTCAAACTGTGCATACCATTTGACCCAGCAGTGTTTCTACTGGGCCTATATCCCAAAGAGATTTTGAAAGAGGGAAAGGGACCCACATGCGCAAAAATGTTTGTGGCAGCCCTTTTTGTAGTGGCAAGAAACTGGAAATCGAAAGGATGCCCATGAATTGGAGAATGGCTGAATAAATTATGGTATATGAATGTTATGGAATATTATTGTTCTGTAAGAAACGACCAGCAGGATGATTTCAGAGAAGCCTGGAGAGACTTGAATGAACTGATGCTGAGTGAAATCAGCAGAACCAGGAGAATATTATACACAGCAACAAGACTATACAATGATCAATTCTGATGGACATGGTTCTCTTCAACAATGATGTGATTCAAACCAGTTCCTATTGTTCAGCGATGAAGATAGTCATATACATCCAGAGAGAGGCCTGTGGGAACTGAGTGTGGACCACAACGCAGCATTTTAATGCTTTCTGTGAATATTTCCATGCATTTTGTTTTCCTTTTTAGGTTGTTTTTTTTCTTCTCTTTCTAGATCTGATGTTTCTTGTGCAGTAAGATAACTGTATAGATATGTATACATATATTGGATTTGTCATATAATTTATCATATTTAGCATGTATTAGATTACCTGTCATCTAGGGGTGGGAGTGGGGGGAAGGAGGGGAAAAGCTTGGAAAAAAAAGTTTTCTGCAAAGGTCAATGTAGAAAAATCACTCATATGTTTTGTAAATAAAAAGCTTTTAATAAAAAAAAGAATTAATGTAAAATCACCCAAAAAAGGAGGAAGTGGCCCTGTACATGTTTCAGATTGGTTAAGATGACAGGAAAAGACAATAATAAATATTGGGGGGGATGTGGGAAAACTGGGACAGTAATGCATTGCTGGTGGAGATGTGAACTGATCCAACCATTCTTGAGAGAAATCTGGAACTGACCAAAGAGCTATCTAACTGTGCATACCCTTTGATTCATAATGTCATTACTGAGTCTGTATCCCAAAGAGATCATAAAAAGGGAAAAGGACCCACATGTACAAAAATGTCTGCAGTAACTCTTTTTGTGGTGGCAAAGAATTGGAAAATGAGTAGATACCCATCAATCTTGAATAAGTTATAGTATGTGAAAGTAATGGAATATTATTGTTCTATAAAACATGATGAAAAGCCTGGAAAGATTTACATGAACTGATGCTAAGTGAAGTGAGCAGAATCAAGAGAATATTGTACTAAACAACAAGATTGTATGATCAATTATGATAGACTTGGTTTTTCTCAGCAATTCAGTGTTCTAAGGCAATACCAATAAACTTTGGATAGAAAACATCATTTGCATCCAGAGAAAGATCTATGGAGACTAAATGTAAATCAACAGGAACTATTTTCATCTTTTTTTTCTTTCTCGTGGTTTTCCCCTTTTGTTCTGATTTTTCTCTCCCAACATAACTCATATGGAAACATGTAAAAAGTGAATGTACATATATAACCTAAAATTTTTTAACATCCTTAACTTTTTTCTTATTTATTTTGTGGTTTGATTTATCTAGTTCTGAGAGAGCAAGGTTGAGATCCCCCACTAATATAGTTTTGCTATCTATTTCTTCTTGCATCTCTCTTAACTTCTCCTCTAGGGATTTCCATGCTATACCACTTGGTGCATATATGTTTAGTATTGATATTGCTTCATTATCTATGGTACCCTTTAGTAAAATATAGTTTCCTTCATTATCTCTTTTAAGTAAATCTATCTTTACTTTTATTTGATCTGAGATCAGGATTGCTGCCCCTGCTTTTATTTTGTTCATCTTAAGCATAATAAATTCTGCTCCAGCCCTTTACCTTCATTCTCTATGTATCACTATGCTTTAGATGTGTTTCTTGTAAACAACATATTGTAGGATTCTGGCTTTTAATTCAGTCTGCTATCCACTTTCGTTTTATGGGAGAATTCATCCCATTCACATTTACAGTTAAAATAACTAATTCTGTATTTTCTTCCATCTTATTTATCCAAATTAATGTTTTTCTCTTTCCTTTTCCCCTTTTTTCCTTCCCAGTATTTTGCTTTTGATGACCACCTCCCCCAAACAATCCTCTCCCCTTTAAAGCCCCTCCCCCTTTTTATACCTTTCCCCTAATTCTTCTATTTTCCCTTCTATTAGTCTTTCCATTTCTTAAAAATGTTTAAAAGAAAAGGAAAAAAGGGGGGAAAGAGGAGGTGGTCTACAATATTAAATGCTTTAGAGAAATCAATTGACTGAGAACTATGCATTTTCCTTCTCTGGGCTTAATTTTCCTCACTTGTAATATGAGAGAGAAGGAATTTAATGTTCTATAACTTCCCTTCCAGTTCTAAAATTTTCTTATTTGTTTATTGGGAGGGCATTGCTGACTTTTTAAAAGAGTAATTTCCATTGAATGGTGAGGAGAAAAACAACATTCCAAGAAGTTCAGGAGAGATGAAAAAATAAAAGCATTAAGTCTAGGGAACTTTTTCAAGAAGGTTAGCAATAAAAGAGAGGAGAGATGGAATGGCACCTCAATAGTTAAGAGTCAAGAGACAGATATTTTTTGGTCTGGGGAGACCTGAGACTTTCTGAAGACAGTTGGGGAGTTTGGTAGCAGACGTATGGACAGCATCTTTTATATAAGTTGAGCTGGCTTTTCTTTCTTTAAGGCCAACCTTGAGGTTTAGTTTGTCTAAGGGACCATTGGCAGGATTTCTTCATGAAGAGTTGGTATGTGGTAGTTTATTGGAATTCTCACAACTTTACAGGATGTCTTTCCAATCAATAATCCTGTAGAAAATGTAAAGGCACAAGAGACCATCATCCACTTGAATTAATGAGCATATATTTAAAAACATTTTATTGTGAATAAATTTATTTCACTGAATAAGTGTTATTAACTGAATAAGAGCCTGTAAGTGTTTCATGACATTCTAATTTCATACTTGTGTGAACTAGCCTGATCTAGGCTAGGCTCAGAAGAGGAAGTAAGCAATGAAAAGGGAGAAAATGAAGATAAATGTAAGAAAGGGGATATTGCAAAGTCTTCAGGAAGGCAGAAGGGGATGAGTCAAAAGTGCATATAACCATAACAAGGAGAAGACCACTTCTTCTGAAACAGGATGGAGAGAGATGAGGATGGATAGTGATGCTGAAGAATGTTGAGGGAATTCTCTTAGAATGGTGTCAATTTTTTCAATTAAGGAAGCTATACCATTAAGCTTGAGGGTAAAAGAGCGCTTCAGACAATGAGAAGAGGAATTCTGGGAAATGAATGATAGAGTCAATAAGAGTAAAATTACAGAACAGCAATAAGGATACATATTATGTAATTGACCAAAAATTTATCTTGAGTGAGATCTGGGCATTATAATAAGTGGATGAATACCCTCATTTTCATTTCGATAGAATTTTTGTTCAGTACTACTTCACAATCTAGATTTTCCCCAGATAATTGAAAGTTATTTACATTCAAGTCACAATCTTCTGAAAGACATAATGGTCTTCATCTTTTCTTGCCAAATTTAATAAAAGCTTTCCAAAATGCACTATATCAAATCATCCATTCAAGTTACAAGCTGGGCTAGATGGGAATCAGAATTTATGCATAGTGGAAGTCCACAGCTCAAGATTCAGGAGATTGCGTACAGTGAATCAAGGTGATGCTAGGAATTTGGTCAGCAAAAAAAAAAAAAAAAAAATCAATCAAGGCAGCTGTAAGAACTGGAGTCAAAACCATTTTTGCTTACTTCCTAAATCCATAAGCCTAATAGGATAGAGAGTCACCATACTTCAAATATGGAAGACTCTTAATAAGATCAAATGATTTTACAGAGAAGGAAATGGAATACCAAAGTGTAAAGTGATTGGCTTTGTCCTTGAGTTAGTGGTATAGCTGGCATAAGCAGCTAGGTGGTATGGTGCATAGAGTGTAGGACTTGAAGCTAGGAGGCACTTACTAGCTGTCTGACACAGAACCTCTGTCTGCATCAGTTTCTTTACCTGGAACATGTAAAGGCTGGACTCAATGGCAACTCAAGTTCCTTCAAGTTGTGTGTTCTGTTTTGGTTTTTTCCCCTGAGGCAATTGGGGTTAAGTGACATGTTAAGTGTCTTGACCAGATTTGAATTCAGGTCCCCCCTGACTTCAGGGTTAGTGCTCTATCCACTGCGCCACCCAGCTGCCCCCATCTGTGTTCTGTTTTACAAATCTATGTGCTTATGTTGCTTCTCTAGAGTCTCTGTGATTTTAAACCAATGACTTTGTGGGACTAAGGCCTTTTTATTATTAGAGTAAAAATATAAAAGCTTCTTTGAGAGTGTAAATTGTTGGGGAAAGAAAGACCAAAGGAGCAGGTTATAAGAAACAGATTAGAATACTTATTCTCTTCCCCTGAACACCACTGGGAATCAGGAGGTAAATGTGGTAGACATGGGGAGTGACCTCAAGCTGATAACATATTTACTTATTTCTAGATGCTTTAATAAACCACTAAGCATCCCTGCTCTAGCTTGAGGTGCCACAAAAGAGACAGCTAGGTGACTCAATGAATGGAGTGCTGGGTCTGGAGTCAGGAAAACCTGAGTTTAAATCTAGCCTCAGACACTAGCTGTGTGACCCTGGGCAGGTCACTAAATCTGCTTGCCTCAGTTTCCTCATTTGTAAAATGAACTGGAGAAGCAGTTTGCCAGGATGGCAAACCCATCCATGGACAGCATGCCGTGCTATGGTCCATAAGGTCATGAAGAGTCAGACAAGACTTAATGACAGAACAACAACCCACCAAAAGGGCAGAGATGGGAAACAGGGACACACACATACTCTTGTCTAGCAATTAGTAGTCACTTAATAATGTTTGTAGTTGTGAATAAAATTGAATTCAGAACTCTTCTACAGACTAAGGCTAATCTAGGGAGCTGAGAATAGTCATAATACCCTAGAGAAAAACTATCTAATTCATGCCCACATGCTTCTCATTTGGTTCAACTCACCTTGATTGATGGACTCTTCAATAATCTTTCTGTGCAGGTTCATGGCTCTCTCATCAACAACAATGGCAACCTCCTTTTCTAAAGCTTGCAAAATGGCAGCCATTGCAATGGCTCCTGGGGGACCATCAGTCTCTTCAGGTGGGTCATGAGTGAAATGGGTAGGGAACCCAGTGGTGATGAGCACCGAACGAGCATGGGACAGGGACAGAGAAGCCTTCAGCAGTTCATCTTTGTGGAACAGATGCTTTATTCCTCGGTTCCCTAAAATTACAAAAACTTTGTCTTACAAATATTTTTAAAAGAAAGAAAAAAAGGGTTAATTGCTTATGTGTATTGAGCATTATTTTCCTTTGCTTCAAAAATTATTTTTGGCATAAATATCAAAGAAGAACAGTATCAAAAGGAAAGACAATGGCCCTGATGAGTTGAAGTTATTCACAGCTGGAATCACATACTCCTAAGATTCTTATTAAATTGCCAGGGTTGTTCAGTCTGAATTCAATCATCTCCTAATAAAACTTCCATCTTTATGGAAAAGGAGATGCAAATGTAAAGCAAATCTCCATGCAAAGCAAGGAATAATGACAACAACAAAAATAATAATAACTGAACATTATATGTAGCACTTTAAGATTTATACTGTATTTCCTCATTAAAAAAAAAACCTTAGGATATATAGATAGTACTAGTAGTGGTATTTCACTTTACAGATTAGGAAACTGAGGCTTTGAGACATGATTTGTTGATTTTGGGGGTTGATTTCTAATTTTATTTGTAGAGGGAAGTGTTGCTGAAGAATTCCCTCATCCAGCATGGATCAGCACCAGATCTACAACTCAGAATTTCAGAGAATACCATGCTTTATAGATGAAACTGAGGCTAAAGGTTAAGCCTCATATATAGCTACACCTCTTTCTACAAAACCAGACTCCATATTTGAGACCCAAGTGTAAACACTGGATCATTAAAGCATAGTGGATTTAGTGCTGAATTTTGAGACAGGGAGTCCTGGGTTTCAACTCCATCCTAGAAACTACCTCTGTGACCCTGGACAAGTGAGTTAAGCTATCAGCCTTAGAATCTAATGTAGATTGTAGATGTAAAATGTAGATAATATCTGTAGCACTTTACCCACAAGGTTGTTGTAATACTCAAATGAGATAAAATATGTAAGCCCTTTTCAAACCTTACTAGTACTACTATTATTACTTTTAATGTTCAATATCCATTTTTCTAATATTAGCTTATTTAAAATCATATGGAACTCAAAGGACCTGCTATTTCCTAGAATTAAAGAAGCCCTCCAGCAAAAATATCACTTTGTTTCCCAGGTTTATTTATAAGCCTATTTTTCCAAAGCTTTATGTTTCAGACTGACAAGATGATACTATCCAGTCACCTGTTATTTATCTGCAATAAGAGAGAAAAGCAGGGATATGGTCCATACCCAAATGTTTTCTCTTTGGAAAGTATTATATAACACTTTCCTATCCAGCAGCCCTGTATGTGAGCCAATGTTAACATTAGTGGTCCTTATCTATTATCACACACACACACACACACACACACACACACACAAAAAGAGAGAGAGAGAGAGAGAGAGAGAGAGAGAGAGAGAGAGAGAGAGAGAGAGAGAGAGCCTGGGAGAGTACTGGTAATTGAGAATTGAGAACATTTCATTTATTTATACAAGCCACTTTATATATATGTATACATACAAATATACACACAGATACATGACTAGCTCTAAAACTCTTTGTGAACATATAGAAGTCTCAGACCTCCACATTGTTTTAAATCTAAGAGCAATGCCTTATGATTTATCAGGAGGCCAGCTTGTGACTGTGCTCCTAGCCATCACTGCCAGCACAGAAAAGCCAAAGATGTTTTATTTTAAGATAATGCAGATAACTGAAAACAGCCACTCAACCACCTCCACCATGGCTGCTCTCTACTGCTTCCCTTGCATTGATGGTGGAACTAACTAGGAAAGCGCTATCCATTAGCTTATAGCTCTTAGCCTAGGGAAGTCCTTCATTCATGGAGAGCTCATTCTACCATAAACTTTAAACTGTAGGAGCGATGCTAGCTTTATAAGTTACTCTATCACCATCATCATATCCACATTTAAGAGTGCTTTTTAAGGTTTGCAAAATATTTTATATATATCATCTTATTTGAGTCTCCTAACAACCCTGTGAAATAGGTGCTTTTATTATCCTCATTTTACAAATGAGGAAACTGAGATCCAGAAAAAATCATCAATTTTCTGTAGGATCACATAACTGATAAGTACCTAGTTCAGGCTTGAGTCCAGGTCTTTCTGTATTCAAGCCCAGGTTTTCACCTACTATATAAGATTTATGGTCAGTCACACTCTGATCTATGATCTCTTAGCACTTCTGGGAAGTTCAAAAGTTCTCTCTACTTTTAGAAAGATGAAACTTTAGCTGAGCTTCACTCATTCCTTAAATACTTGTTGATGGATGGATGGATGGATAAAGTATGTCAGGTGGATACTGGTCAAAACTGGCCAGAGACATAAGAAAATAAAGAAGCCAAACTAAATGAATATGATCTAGAAAGAGATAAATTTTTGTTCTACAGCCTCCTCCTTTGGAATCCAGCTCTTCTACATAATTGTCAGTGTGTTATAATGAAAAAGAAATACCCTGGAAAACAATTCCTGTTTTCCTAGAGCCTAGAGTTTGAAACTAGAAAGGACTTCAGAGATCATCTAAGTCCAAATATCTCATTTTATAATTAATACTCAACCCCATACTTGATGCAATACATGTAAGGAGATAATGGCTCCCGAATGATTGAAAGACCTCGGAGTCCAAGTCACTGAGATTGTGAAGAAGAGGTGATAGCAGACTGAAAATAGAGAAGTCCAAGAAAAACAGTTTCAAGATATCAGAGACAGCTTTTAAATGCCTGCAAGTATGTCCAGAACCACTTGCAGGTAGGGGAAACTATCCCCCTCCTTAATATGTCCCTTAACTCCTAGCACTTTCAACTCTAGAGACTCATCTTTTTTTATTCTGAGCCTTCTGTACATCTAGACTTAGAAATAAAAAATATAAATAATTCTGATCCGATATTGATATCCTTCTTGGAGATAAATCAAGGGAAGGAGTGAGTGATTAGCCACAGTCACCCCCCTCCTCCCCTCTGAGGCAGAAATCACAGTCTTACTTGGGGGGTAACCCACATAAAATGTGGTTTTCTTGGGCAGCTAGGTAGCGCAGTGGTTAGAGCACCAGCCCTGAAGTCAGGAGGACCTGAGTTCAAATGTGGTCTCAGACACTTCCTAGCTGTGTAACTCTGGGCAAGTCACTTAACCCCAATTGCCTCAGCAAAAAGCAAAAAAAAAATGTGGTTTTCTTCCTCTGATTTTTTGTGACATTTTTATTTAAATTTTTGAGTTCAAATTCTGTCCCTCCCCTCACTCTTTCTGAGATGGTAAGCAATCAGATATAGGTTATACATGCGCAACATTTCCATATTAGTTATCATTCTTCAGTCTGTATTCAGTCAATATTAGTTCTTTCTCTGGAGGCAGATAGCATGCTACATCATTAGTCCCTTGGAATTGGTTGGACCACTGTGTTGCTGAGAAAAGCTAAGTCATTCAAAATTCTCCATTGAACGTATTGCTGTTACTATGTACAATGTTCTCCTAATTCTGTTTTCCCACATGCCCTCCAAAATACATTTTCCTTTTTTTGTCCTATAAGCCACTATGATAGGTGTGAATTGTTTTAATTTACATTTCTCTGATCAATAGTAATTTAATTTAGGCGGGCGGAGCCAAGATGGGGAACTGCAGAGAGCTTTCTCTGTGAATTCCTTTGGGACCTTCCCTCAGACCCAGACAAAGTGAGCCTTCCAAACGGTTTTTGAGTGAAGGCTCCGCCAAACATTTGGACTACAACACACTTCTATCAAAAATCTACCTTGAAAGAACTCCGGAGAAGGTTAGCCTCAGGGGAAATCGGCCACTGGTCACGATCAGACTCCAGCCGGGGCGGAAGTCAGGGCTGCGATAGAAGGGTGAATTTAAGGCACCCAGGAAGCCCCTGGGAGACGCCTGGGCCACTTTGCTCTGCTTGCAGGCAGGTGCTTTGGCAGATCTGCCTTTGGTAAAGGGTGGATCAGAGCAGCTGAAAACGTGGTCTTAGTGCGAATCTAGCCCGACCAGCCTCAGACCGGAAGTCAACTTGGCAAACTGCCCCAGGGCAAATACAAATTGTTGCAGTTTTCTCTGTTTTTGACCAATATCCCAACTTTAAACCATGAGCAAGAAGCAGAAGAGAGCTCTCACCATAGAAAGCTTTTACGGAGAAAAAATAGAACAGTCCCCAGATCCTGACATTATGAAAACAATCCCAGATGAAGCCACAAAGGCAGACTTAAGTTGGTCTTCCTTTCAGAAGGCTTACCTGGATGATTGCATTAAGAATCTCAAAAGAGAGCTAGAAGAAGAATGGGGAAATAAATTGAGATCAGGGCAACAGAAATATCAAAAACTGGAAAATAGGACTGGTGAATTGGAAAAAGAAAACAGTTCATTGAAAAACAAAATTGGTGAATTGGAAAAAATTACCAATTCACTGGAAAATAAAAATGGTGAACTGAAAAACAAAATTGGTGAATTGGAAAAAGACAACAATTCACTGAAAAACAAAATTGGTGAATTGGAAAAAGACAACAATTCACTGAAAAATAAAACTGGCAAAATGGAAAAAGAATGCATTGA
>JAJPUD010005427.1:0-28035 GCA_023553655.1 Myrmecobius fasciatus
AGTGGACTTCCTGCCATCTAGGGGAGGGGAGGGGACTGGGGGTAAAATTCGTAATGGAAAGCTTTGTAAAGATCAATGTTGGGGAACTACCCATACATATGTTATACAAATAAAAAGCTTTAATAAAAAAATAATAAAATTAAAAAATTAAAAAAGCATTAGTATTTCATAAAGAGACAATGGGTGTACAGTGAATAGAAAACTCGCTATGGAGTCAAGAATACTTCTGTTTGAATTCTGCTTTTGACACAGTCTGGCTATATGAACTTGGACAAATGCCTTCAATAAATCAATAATCATTTATTAAACATACCTACTATATGGTAGGCACTATGATAAACTGTGGGGCTACAAAAAAGAGGCACAAGACAATCCTTGCTCTCAAGGAATTTATCATCCAAAGGATTCAAGTTTAATCTCTAAATGTCCTCAAGAAATTCTCAAGCTATATGTCATATGAAATGAGTTTCCAAATTAGGAGTTTCTACACTGAAAAAAATTACAAGACCATAGACATAGAGGAAAGGGAAAAAATGTATGAGGAAAAAAAATCTAAAAATTTTATATTTTCCCAACCTCTCAAACTTGGCATGATACTCCTCTTAGACAAAAAAGAATGGAAGCAATTGAATAAAACACATATTTATGTGATTGTTACAAGTTCTTTTCAAGGATTGAGTGAAATTTTAGAATCAAAGTGTTACAATGTCATAAAAGAACAGATTTGTCTTATTTTCAGAGAGCTAGCAGTTAGTCATGAGTTAATTCATATAAAAGCGATTGGATATTAAAGAATCTTAGATATCAAACTGAATGTTGAAAGCCTATGTACAAAACCAAACCACAATAATAATAGTACTTAAATGTAGCTCCCATGTGGTGGCAGATATGGATAGAATGCTGGGCCTGGAATCAGGAAAATTCATCTTCTTCAGTTCAAATTTGGCCTCAGGCACTTCCTATATATATGGCCCTGGACAAGTTACTTAATCCTGCTTGCCTCAGTTTCCTCATCTGCAAAATGAGCTGGAAAAGGAAATGGCAAACTAATTCAGTATTTTTTGCCAAGAAAACTCCAAATGGGGTCACAAAGAGTCAGACATGACTGAAATGACAATCAAATAACACAGCACTCTCTATTTCTCTATACATATATATATATGTATGTATATATATATATATTTATACAAATTTTACAGTAAATGAATTCATCTCATGTGAGAAATATCATCTGATTTTCATTGAGGAAGACACTAAGGCTCAGAAACATTTTACCTTCTTGCCCATTATAACAACTATGTCATAAAGCTAAGACTCAAACTCAAGTCTCTATACTTTATTTAGATTTTATGTTCTTATTCTGGACTTCCTGCTGTAACCATAAGGTCTCCATATCAAAATGAACTGATTTGTTTTCAATACCTGATTACCAAAGAAATGAAAGGTTTTCCTCTGACCAAACAAAATTTTAAAGACATATATAGCCACTTTAACAACAAACATGCTACTTACTACTCATGACATAAATACTTAGAAACATTAAAAGAAACTTTACTTGGCTTGAAAATTTTCTACCTGATGACTATGTCACTACCATCTGCTCCAGGAGCTGATGCTGATATATAAAAGATTTGTATTATGGACTCAACAAAACCAGGTATAGAAAATCCATCTGACTGAAGAAACTTAACTTTTCAATTTTATTGACAAATTATGAAAGAAATGAAAAAATATATTTAAGACCTTCTTCAACAGACATATGTGAACTGATAGAAAATGACCAGGAAAACAATATAACTGACTACATTGTAAATGGAAAGAACAATGACGATAACAAAAAAACCCTGAAATTTAATGCTGTGACATTTTAATGAATGAACTTGGCCTTGAAGAAAAGATGTGAGAATGTACATTCTTTAACTATTATTACGATTCTCAGAATTAAAAGATACTTCAAAGTTCTTCTAGTCTAACCTAAGCAGAGATTTATTCTATAAAAATCTCTGTAGTAATCCAAGTCAAGTCATTTCGACTTATTAAATGTTTACCATGTTCCAAGCATAGTGCTAAGGAAAAAGAAAAACCATCTCTTCCCTTAAGGAGCTTACAATCTACTGGATAAAAGTGGGGGACTATAGATCAGGAACACTGCATGAGCTGCTGGATTTTGTTGGTATACTGAGTGGATTTGCTAACTTGTTTTTGGTTTGTTTGTTTTTAATTCTTTTTTAATAAGCGATGGTTCTGATGGACCTGGGGATAAAAACACTGATAATGTGAAGACAAATAATATAATAAATTATTTTAAAATATCATGTTCCCTTCAAGGGAAGTCATAGCCCTCTGAAGCATTTGAACTCAGGTCTTTCTGATGCTAGTAGATCCAGCATTCTATCCACTATGCCACCTAGCTGACTACTAGGTCGGATATTGACAAAGTGAAATAAGTCCAGAGAGGAGTAACTGGAATATGACGGAGATGAAACCTTACTGTTAACAGATTCATTTTCCTTAAAAAGTGTTCTATAGAAGAAAGATTAGACTTTTCCTACATGTCTTCAAAGGGTGGAACTTGGAATAATTGATGAAAGTTATCAAACAAGCATATTGTATTTTTAAAATTGCAGTTTCATTTTTTAAATTATAAAATTACAACTACAATAACAAAATTTTCAACATTAAAAATTAAAATTCCATATTCTTTTCCTCTCTCTCTCTCCTTTCTCCTCCTTGAGAAGGAAAGAAATTTGATAGAGATTACACATGTGTGGTCACACAAAACATTTCCATATGTTGTGAAAGAAAAAACAGACAAAATGCCCAAGAATAATAAAGTAAAAGAAGCAATTGTAACTTTTACAATTTTAGGAGGAGAATCTCAAGAGCAATAATTAGATTTCTTCAAGGTTCATCTTAGGTGCTGCCTCTTGCATGAATTTTTTCCTGATTTCTCATCCTGCCCTTATTTGTGCTCATTTCTCCTTAAATTACTTTCTATTTTCTTAGCTGTAACACTTCTTGGCTTCAATTCATGGAGTGCACAGTGTCTGAAGTACAAAAGTTGAGGACATCCAAAGGACAATTTCTATGAGCTATCTAATTACAAATTACCTAAATTACAAATGTTTCAGGAACCCGTGAGTTCTAAACTGTAGATCTTCAAATGGAGGCTGCATTTCTCTACTATACCTTCTCCTTATTCCAGTCCTTACCACCATTCCCCTATTGCCTTGTCATCTTGGAAGATGACTTTGCCTCTTCAGCTCCCTCTTTGTTTTGATGAGTTGCTCCTGAAACTTCTGTTTTGAAGAACTTTTCAGGCCAGCCATCCTTCATTTTTCTCCCAGTTCAATTCCCAAATCTCCAGACTTCTCTACCTTTCCCCCATTTTTATGTGTCTTCCCCAGTTGGATTGTAAGCTACTTGAGGAAAGGGATGATCTTATTTTTTTCTTATTTGTATGTGTTTAGTTTAACAATACGCTTGGAATATAGTACAGATTTAATGTCTAGCTGACTTGACTTGGATTACTACCAGCCAGAAATTTTATAGAAAGATGCCTGTTTAGCTATGGCTTGAACCAGAAGAACTTTGAAGTATCTTTTAATTCTAAGAATCCTATTAATCAATAAATTCCTAAAAATTTACATAGAAAACCTTTCATTAGATTTTAAGAATTTTTTTTATTTATTTTCAATAAATATGAGAGGTGATATGAAATAGAGGTGAGGTTTCATTTCATAGGTTGAGGAGCAATAATCTTGTCAAGAAATTTGGGTGCAAATTGTCAAACTGACTCTTACTAACTGCAAAACCCTTGTAAGTCATTTAAGCTTTCTGAGGCTTATGTTTCTCCACTATAAAATGAATATAATAACACTTGTACAACTTATCTCAAAAATGATTAAAAGGAAAACACTTCCTAAATATCATCTATCATTCTATCTATTTACTATCTGGATGACATAAAAAAGAAACAGAATCAAGACAATTTTTCTGGCAATAGATAAATCATCTTTTTCCTAGCTCACAACTCTCAACTCCTTCAAAGAAAAACAGAAACTAAAGGAGTAAAGGTGACCAAAAGCTGGCATTCCTTATGTGATTTATTGACCCTATGAGAGGAAGGAGGACAAGAATCTGACAGCATAGAGATGTGAATAAGTTACAACATTTGATTTTGTTGAAAATATGAACAAGTAAGTCGCCTTTGCCTCAGAGGTATATAGCAGGTAGGTTTTTATCCTATCTTCCCTTTTGGGGAAATCACCTAAAACCAGCAATAGAAGGGCATGGGGTCTCATGGTATTTGAGAATGAAGATAAAGCACATAATTTGAATAAAATATATTTTCTGGAAGAGGCTCCATATAGCAAACCTCAGAAAGGTAAAAAACACTTATTCATTTATACACACATATTATAATGAGTTTATTATACATATGTAAAAACATATCTCTATGTTGGTATGCAGAAACTCATGTGTGTACATGTATATATGTGTGCATATACACACAAACATTGGTTTATGAAATATAGGCATATTTGGGGAGAGAAATCCACTTCATTACAATAGTTAGCACTTGGCATTGAGGTGGTGCAGTGGATAGAATATTGAACCTGGAGTCAGTTCCTGCCTCAGATTCTTCCTAACTTCAGTCTCAGTTCCTTTATCTGTAAAAAAAAAAAAAGAGGACAATAATGTTATCTATTTTGCAAGTTTTTTTGTGAAGATAAACGAGACAATACATGTAATGCACTTTGCAAACCTTGAAACATCATTAAATGCTAACTTATTATTTGAGATACATTCTGGGTTCAAGGAGCTAATTTAGAAGATTAGAAAGGTCATTAGCTTCTCCTGCCCTTTCTCTTTTCCCAGTGTTTAATAGCAAATGCTCAATGAATTTGTGGTTATGTATGATTACCTTCAGAATCTAGTGAATCCAGAATCTTAATTACAACTTGCATTTCTGAATGGGTTTTATTGAAAGGTATAACTGAGCTAAATGATTCTTGAAATGGTGGAAAAGGGTCTTGGAACTTGACCTACTTTGATGATCCTCTAAAGTCTATAATGAGTCTTCAAGCATATCTTCCAAGTATGTGGAAGATGGCAGGATGATTTGAGGTTGAGTTTTTGCTCACATACATCATATCATTTCAGATATAATTATCAGTAAAGGCTTTGCTTCTGATCTAGCCTTCAAGAATTCAGAGGCACTGATTAGCAGAGCCTTTGAACTTATAATTGCTTTTTTTTGATAGCTCAACCTTAGACCTAGCTGGCTTCTATCTGGGCTAGAGGCCAAGTTCTATGAATGACCTCTCAAGTAGTTCACATTGTAACCAAGAGAGGCAGAACATATAAAGGATATTTAGTAAAAGGAATGAGGGGGAAGCCCATGTCCTCAGGGTACAGCAGATAGACATGGCTTGGTGAAATGGAACACTCAGTGGCAGGGCAGATGATGAGAATTGATGGTTCTTCTGGTAGAGTGGCAAGGAAGTTGGTAAAGACTGATTTCTGTCTTACTTGTAGAACTATAGTTTGTGATACCCTGCTCTTTGAATTGGTGGGACTTGAAACCAATGTTCAGACCCTCTGAAACCTATAGCTTTGGAAATAGCATTCCATCAGTCAAATTTATTAAGCACATACTATGTGCCAAGTACTGTGCTAAATGTTAGGAATACAAGAAGAGGGGAAAAAACTCCTAAGGAAAAAGCTAGTTATTTCTACAATTGTCATCTAATTGTCATCCATTGGTTAGGAAAGCCAGCCTAACTTAAGAAAAAGGATACTCTAAGGAAGAGGCAGCTTGTAACAGGCAATCTAAACACCCACTTTGGCCACTATCTCCTTTCAGACCCTGATGGGGGACATCCTCGGGCCCCAAATCCAATAGTTCTATGAATGATTAAATTAAATAATGACAGAAAAGAAGAAACAATGACATTTGCTTTGCAGCAGCACTCCAAGGACAGTGAAATTTTCCATCTGATTTGAAGCTGAAACCTTCTATATGTATTGTCTCCCCAAATAGAATGTGAATTCTTTGAGAGTAAAAACTATCTTATTTTTCTACCTTTATATCCAGTACTTATTATCGTGTTTTGTGCTGTTTGCCCTGAAGCTGGCAAGGAAGTCCAAATCCATGACCACTGGGGAGGAAAAGTGGGCTTAAGGGTCAGAGTTGTTCCAGGTTCCCTACCTCAGAGGTGGGGATTGGGAAAATTGCAAAAAAAAAAAAGTGTGTGTGTGTGGGGGGGGAAGGAAGTCCTTATTGGATCTAGGCAGATCAGGCGGGGATCCAGGAAAGGGTTCTTTGGCTTGTTACGTACCCTCTGGCATCTGATAGAATATGGACAGAGGGCAAGAAGGAAGGGAAAAAGACTACATGGTAAAACTTCTTACAAAAGTTAAAATGGGTAATAAAATTTGAACTTTTAACCGTGAAGATAAAAGGTTACAAGCAACTATGCTATAATTAAAAAAACCCCTCACTGCTCAAGCAAAAAAGGGTTATACTGCATTAAACTTAAGATGAAAATTTCCTCTGCTGAAAAAGAAATCACCTCAGATGTGGCTTGCAATGGGGTGTTTCAGCATACAATAATAAATGGATCCAATCCCTCACAAGGGCTTGGTCCATTACTTAGCTTTATATCTAAAGGAAGAAATTCATAAATCTATGGCAACTTGAATCTTGAGATGAACTATATCCCTTATACAAGACATAAGCTCACAAAAGTTATCCACATCAATGAGACCAAGAGTTATCATTATCAACCAGAGAGAATAAAAGAATTTTACTGAGGGAAGGAAGCATGGTATCCCACAAGTATGGGAGAATTTGCCCTGTGGTGTGGGAACAAATTCTAGATCTGTATCTAATGTGCCTTGAGATCATTAGAATGCTAAAGATATCTTTACTGGGATTGCTAAAGGATATAGTAATAAATTTGGTTATGAAAATACATGATGAAAATCCTAATTCCTCATTCAAACTCATTTTTAGTTCCATAACAGCAGTCTATGAGACTTTTTTCAGCTTAGAAAAGCAGCAAGTCCCATCCTTGCAAATGTTTTTAACACCTCAATACTAGAAACCACATCCGGCAATGAGTTGTTCAGACAATTATTTAAAAAAAAAAACAAAGTATATACCAGAAGTATCAAACATATCATGGAACTAAATTAAAATGTTATTGGGAAATATTTAAAAGAAATAAAAGTATAATACAACATGGATAATATTAACAAATGGTTTTCTAAGTCAATATGTACCTGCAGGGATCCTTATGAACACTTTAGTGAATGTGATACCACCAGTCTAGCTAATATATATATATATATATATATATATATATATATATACCTTTGTGTTACATGGCTCTGAACTTTCCCTTTCTCCTATTTTACAATCTTATTTTTTAATAATTATATTTTCATTGTTATGATACTCTGGAATTATGCTCTTATCTTAATTCTATATAAACAACCAGGATTTAGTGGGAATTTCATTGGAGCCTACCTAAAGCCCACTACTCCATGTGGAAAATTATAGCCTATACCTGTGGGTAAAGGGAAGTTGGGCTCTCAAAATTCCCAGGTGTTGTGATTACACATCATGCTTAGGAAGATGGTGTCTGAGGAGCTAAATCTGGTGCCTTTCCTCCATGGATTGTTTCCAATTTGTCTTGTATAGATTGTTTATATATAGTTGCTTGCATGCTGTCTCTCTTTTTAGACTGTGAATTCCTTGATATAAGGAGCTGTCTTTTCCTTTATTTCCCCAGAGCTTAGCAGATATGGCACATGGTAGATACTTAAAAATAAATGCTTATTGATTGATTGACCAACTGATGCTGAACTAGAATTGAGACCTTTTTGAGCATACTATATTTGTCTGTTTCTTTTTATATAAAGTTTCTGAGATGAAAATAATCTGGAAAATTTAGGCTTGAAAAGTTGTTTTTGTTTAGTGGTTTTTCAGTTGTGTCCAACTCTTCATAACAACATTTGAGGTTTTCTTGGCAAAGATATTAGAGTACTTTGTCATTTCTAGGTCATTCTATAGTCGAGGAAACTGAGGCAAATAGAGATAAGTGACTTGCCTGGAGTCACACAGCTAGTAAGTATTGTAGGTCAGATTTAGACTTGTACCACCTAACTGGGCTTGGAAAGTACCTTAGAGTTTATCCTTTTTAATATAGGAATCCCTGAAATGGCAGCCTTCACATGTGGCCAGCCAGTTCTGGGGAGGTTTGATATTAAAATTAATATTAATATCAACCAAGATTATTTTTCAGTAGAATAAACAATTGCCTAACACTCAAAAGGTCTGAGTGCTTCCCCTGCTTTGCAATCTGTCTCAAGAAAACAACTCATCCTCACTGTCCCTGGATGTCTATGGCATAAAAATAACTATTTCACTACAATTGAAATTCTGTAATTCTATTCATTTTCTTGTATGCATTTTAAAACATTATTCATGCAAGGAATATATAGATTCATCAGACTGCCAAAGGAGGTCATGACAAAAAAAAGAAAAGAAAAAGTTAATAATTCCTGTATTAGAGAACATTGAGTGGAATTCCTATAAATTGTAAGATCTGTCCTAGGACTAGGCTCCAGCTAACAGAAGCAAACCCATATTTGACTACTCTTTGATCTACTGATGTACTAGGAAGTTCCTATGTATTCAATAACTGGTTCAGTAATTTCATTTAGCAAGAGATGTCAAGTTCTCCAGATCATAATCTCTATTCCTAACTTTATCTAATCCAATTATTCAAAATAAGCACATTTTCTTAAATCATAATGTCCTTGGGATTGAGGGGTTGTAGTGGAGCCTACCTCATGATTGATTTCCCCTAGGATCTCCTTCCCATTCAGTGCCTGTGAATCCAGCCAGCCAAAATAGTCAGAAATAAGAGCAGAAAGGCAAAGATCTGGGCCCTCACTACCATATAACTGAATCACTTTCTTGAGCTTGCCCCATGGGACCAATGGACTGGATAGTCTCATGCTGCATGTGAGTGAATAATAAACTATCTGACTTGTTATCCTCCAGTGCTTGTGTTTCCTCTTGGTACTGCCCCATAGTTTCCAACTATTAAATTGCCTTACATATTGTGTGGGTGTGTCATATATACTACATACATATGTATATCATATATGCATATATATGCAAAGTACATACACATGTATATTGTATCTGACTATGATATATGCATGCATATTACTTTTTATGTATATATTTTTACATATATACAATATATATATATATATATATATATATATATCTGTTTTTATTTATATGTATATGTATATGTATGGGTGTGTAGGCAGCCAACTGGCACAGTAGGTAGAATGCTGAGCCAGGAATCAGGAAATTTTTTATAACCAGTTTTTAGCACTTACTAGCTATGTGATCCTGGGCAAGGCACTTTGCTGTCATTTCCTTATTTGTAAAAGGTAGATAGTAACAGAATCTATCTCCCAGGGTTGTTGTGCAGATCAACTGAGATAATAATTGTAAAGCATTTAACATAGTTCTTGTCACATATTTAGTATATCTGGCATATATTTAGACCTATGTAATTGTTAGCTAATATTATATATATATTTCCCCTAATAAAATATATATCGCTTCTGGGCATGAAGTTTTTGTTTTTGTAAACCTAACACTTGGCACAGTGATTGGCACGTAGTAGGATCTTGATAAATGTTTCTTAATCAATGAGCTATTCAATGAATTAACATTTGTTAGATGCCTATTTTTTTCTAGGTAGTGGTAGGGAGAAACCAACTTTAGATAAGACATAATTCCTGCCATTTGGGAGCTTATTGTCTAGTAGAAAATTCTAAGAGCTAGGGAGAGGGAGCACTTTCTAAATATGAAGAAATAATCTTTGGAAGGCCTTGAAATAGGAGGCATAATGTTAAATGGGAGAGCCATGAGTAGGTCAGTGTAACTGGACCAGAGAATGTAAAGGGAAGTCATGTACTACACATCTAGGAAAAGTAGACCCCAGCCAGACTGTGAAAGGCTTTAAATCTTGAATATAGGAGTTTATATTGGATCTCATATCCAATAGAAAGCGACTTCTTGAGCAGGGAAGTAATTTGGTGAGATCAGTACTTTAGGAATATAGATGAACAATACAAGTGGTTCGTCATTGATTGATATGTATTTACATTTTCCCAGTTCTAGTTCTCTTCTCCACAATTCCTCAAAGATCTACTGAGTTCCACAAGTACCAACTTTAATGGCTGTATGATCTCATCAAACTGTATGGTACATTCAATAATACAACAGAGTTTATAAAAGTCAGATCTCATTCATCTTTAACACAGGAAGCAGTACTCACTGACAAAATCAGAGTCTTTAAATATTGAAATTGTATCTTTAGGCTTATGGGATTTAAAATAAAAAAGTACATACAGGATAACAGATTTAGAGCTATACTGATCATATATTCTAACCTCTTGACTTTATGGATGAGTAACTGAGATCCAGACAAGTTTAATGATTTGTCCATGATTGAGTGGTTATTTCTGATTCTTTTCTTGAAAATATCCATGATTTATAAGGCATGAAATGTCTGAATAATGCCTTTGGCTTTTTTCATACCTATTATATCTATCATACTTGTATCAAGTATGTGGTGATTTAGTTTGGAATCTTTTATCAATTTCTTTAAAGGATTTCTCTATTTCTTTATCTTCTACAATTAACATTATCACATAAGTTACAATTATTTTCATGGTGGTCTTTTAGGAAGTGAGCATTATGGGTACTGGGACAGCTGGGTGACACAGTGGATAGTGTGCAGGATCTGGAGTCAGAACACTTCTTGAGTTCAAATCTGCCCTCACACATTTACAAGCTGTGTGACCCTGAGCAAATTATTAACCTGTTTGCCTCAGTTTTCTCATCTGTAGAATGAGCTAGAAAAGAAAATGGCAAACCTCTTCAAATATTTGCCAAGAAAAGCCCAAATGGGGTCACAAAGAGTCAGAAATGACTGAAAAATGACTAAAACCACCAAATTATGCAACATGACCAAATATCCTGTGAAATGCTGTTTCTTGTTAATTTTTATACATGATAAAATTAAATGTATCCTTCATTTGTGTCTCTAAAATGAACTTGTAAACCATTCTTCCATTTAGGTACAACTCTCTTTGTTGATTTCATTTGTAGGAATATTATTGAGATAGGTATGTCAGGTTTTTTTTTTTCATCATATCTTGCTCATTGGTTATTGTACCACATTTAGAATACCAACAGCTAAGAGACTTCAGGGATTATGAAGACTAATCCCTTTACTTTACAGATTTGGAAACTGAGACACAGAAAGGACAGAATATGTTCTCAATATCACATAAATAGGGGCAGCTAGGTGTCGCAGTGGATAGAGCAACAGCCCTGAAATCAGGAGGACCTGTGTTCAAATATGATCTCAGACATTTAACATTCCCTAGCTGTGTGTCCCTGGGCAAGTCACTTAACCCCAATTGCCTCAGGAGGGAAAAAAACAAAGAATTCTTTAACATCATATCAATAGTGGATAAAGGATTCAAGACCAAGTCTTCTTCAAGTAAAATATTTTATCTTCTAGATCACACTGTTAGTCCAAGAAGATGAATAAAATATTTTTAAACATAACCTTGTCAGCCACACAATAAAGATAAATTAATCAAATGAGAACCTATTTCCACCTGCAGATATTGGCATCTCACCAGTTCTGATTGTCAAGGCTTTGATAAATGCAAATCAAAGGAAGAAAAGTCTAAAGGTGTTGTCAAGTGCTAAATTGCCTCTGGTATTTTCTTTTTCTAATCTGATTTATAAGCAGATTATAGACCCGCCTTTCTCTGAAAGACTTCCCCACAGACAAAAAAAAAAAAAAAACATAGGCGATACAAACAATGATATAAAGGCAGAACTACCCAGTAAATGCCAATTGTCTATCTTCTCTATCTACTCTAGAGGTGTCAGAACTGTGACTGGCAGACTACATGAGGCCCACAAAACTCCCTAGTTTAGCCTGGATGAGATTAAAAGGTAATTGGGAAATGTTTAACAAAATAAATAAAAATACAATATAATACAATGTTAGTATGTGATTTTATAAGTCAATATGCTATTATTTGAGTTTGACAGCACTACTCATCTAAGTTTTACTATTATGTACTCTTATTCAGGTCTCCTACTTTTCCTCTCATAACACAATTAGCTCTTCAGGTCTAGCATTAGACCTAATTTTAGAATTCCAGGCCAGATGTTCTGGATATCAGTGTTTTGTTTTGTGTTGTTTTGGTTTTTTCTGCTAGCAAGGGGGTAAAGGCCATCTTCCTGCACAGGACCATTGAAAAAAGCTATTGTTTACTATCTTGCTTCCCTTAGTGAAGTGAAAAACATCAGAATAATAATAACTAGCAATATGTAGTACTTTAAAGTTTGCAAAATGCTTTACAATATTAACTCATTTTATTCTCATCTGAGAGTTAGGTGCTATCATTATCTCCATTGAAGAAACTGAAGGTAATACAGGTTAAGTGAGTTACTTAAGATCACATAGCTAGTGTGTCTGCAGACAGATATGAACTCAGATCTTCTTGACTCTAGATCCAATATGACTCTATCTAATGTACCACCTACCAACTAAACAGAAAAACACTAACAGATGCAGTGCATCCAAAAACCAGTGTATTTTAAACTTCAGCAAATAATTAAATAAGATACTCATTTTTATTAGTGAACTATTAAATCCCAAATCACACTAATTTATAATATCCTGTAGAAAACTCATATTCAGGTGGAAATTTAAATTTAATTAATTAATTAAAATTTTGAGAAATTGCCTAACTTGTAAAGCAAAAAGCATAGTCCTTAGTAACAATCTGCTGAACAAATCATTTACAGATAATGCTTTTCTTAGAATAGCATAAAGAGACCAAAAAGACTCAGAAAGTCATTCAGACTGATCTCTCTTCCAATGAAAGAATTCCTTCAATAGAATTCCTGACAGGTAGTCACTTATCTTCCACTTCAACATATCCAAATGAATTACATCTAGTTCTCTCAGTGTATTATATCTTAAGTCAGCTGATTCCATTTTGGAATACTATTAAATGTCAGGGAAATCTGTCTGCCATAGAGCCTCCCTATAAATCCATCTGGCCATTGGTCCTATTCTACCTTGGCCGCCATGAACAAGAATTAGTTTCTTTTTGACCTGGAAAATAAAATAATAGATGTGTGTGTGTGTGTGTGTGTGTGTGTGTGTGTGTGTGCGTGCATTCACATGCATGTGCTTGGGAGGGATATTGTTGACTTATTCATATTGATGTTAAAATAAATTTAATGACTTAAGATAAGAGAGAGTCAAAACAATGAATTTGAAACCCATTCATAAAGTTTCTCTTATTTTCTTAGACTTTCTGGGTTTTACTGATCTTGCCTAATTTCTCCATGTCGTTGGCAATTGTTGGTCCCTTTAAGAAACCTATTTTTTTTCTCATTAGCCATAGGTCTCCTTTTTACAAAGGCAACTTATGCTTTTATGAGGTGATGGCACTGACTTTCTAGACCTGGGCATTCATTAGAGTCTCATTACTTTAGGAGTATTGCTCAGTAGGGCTTCTGCTCAGGCATTCAGTAATTAGTCATTCATTTGTGGCAGACATTTTACTGAAATTCAATAAAACCTTAAAAAGACATCCTGGACATTTGTGATGCTTAGCTTTAAAACGAAAGGGGAAAGGATAAGGAAATTATTAGTTTGTTACAGTATCAAGTCCTCCCACAAAAAGTTGATTATTTTATGCAAAATCAAATCTTGTAGATAGCCTTGTAGAAGGTTTGACTTGGACGATCTGAGTTCAAATCCTACCTCAGAAATTTACAAGCTGAAAGATCTCAGTCCTCAGTTTCCTCAAACATAAAATGAGGATGATAATAAATAACATGACTTGTCTTTCAGGATTGTCATGAGGATCATATGAGATAATAGATATATAATGTTGTGTAAATCTTAAAATATTATGTAAATGCTATTATTATGAAAAATAAATAGAAAACTAGCAGTAAATTGATGGGGACTTGGAGGGAATTAATTATTATTATACTTCACACACTGAAATTAATTTAAATTTAAACTAATAGAATAAAAGGTAAATGGAAGGTAATTTCAGAAAGAAGGAACTAGCATTAAAATGGAGAGGGATAGGCTTTCCTTTGAGCTTATATTCCAAGAAAGGAGGCAGAGGTGAGGAATGAGAGATCTATGAAAATCCTCAGAATCTGGAGAAGGATTGTGCAAGATGTTATTCAAGAAATAGCAAAGAAGCCAATGTCACTGTATCACAATATACCCAGAATGGAGAAAAATGTAATGGGGGTTGAATGTTGTCACCAAGCAGCCATCCTCAGTACTAACTTTGACTGTATGGCTATAACAGGGGGAAGCTCAGTGGTGCAGTAGATAGATCATTGGGCTTAGAATCAGGAAGATCTGGCTTTAGACACTTACCAGCTGTATGACCCTGGGCAAGTCACTTAACTCTGTTTGCCTCAATTCCCCATTGATAAAATTAACTAGAGAAGGAAAAAGCCAAACCATTCCAGTAATTTAACCAAGAAAACTCCAAAATGGGGTCACAAAGAGTCAGACATAATTGAAATAATTGAATAAAACAACATGGGTATGACTGTTTGGTCTTTGGAAACAATACCTCCCTCTTCTCCACTACCATAATTACATTTGACAAGGTACTAACCTCCTGATTTCTGTATCAGCTCTGAGGATGTCAAAGCCTAAGGCCTGATGTACTTCTTCCCACTTGGCCTATTCTATAAACAGAAATGGTTGTTGTTTTAAGATGCTAATGATATTTCCAAAGAAGGCTGTCATTTCCCCCCTAAAATACAGAAATGTTATTCATACAGGAAGTAGCTTTCTTTATTAAAATTCATGAATTTTCTATGTCCTTGTCATTCCCCCCAGTTCTACCAATGAAGCTATTTTGCTACACATCAAGGACCTTCCCTCTCTTATGTGACTACTGTTTGTCATACTCAGAAAGCATCATTCAGCTGCACCCACAGAGAGCAAATACAGGTCTTGTGCCAGAAAAGATGCTGAATGTCACAGCATGAACTTTCTGGGTCGTAAAGCTGGAGCAGTTTCATAAATCAAGTCTCAACAAATGATATACGGGAGACAAAAAATGACTTCAGTGTAGAATGGACAGAGATTTTGAGGCTATTTTCAGCCATTAAAAAATCATTGTTGCTTCCTCTTCTTTTCCATCATTCCTCATCACTGAACTCTCCCTTGTAACAAATAAGACTAGATAAAGGAAAAGAACAGTTTTTGCATTTGGCAGAATATGTTGCCCTCCACCTCACTATCAAAACTAGGAGAGGAACCTCTCATTTCTGTTGTTTGTGAGCAAGGGCTTTTTAAAGCATGTGGCTTTTTATTTGGGACCTAGTACAGCATTTTTTTTTGGAGGTGGGGAGAAATGGGATTTTAATGTCATTATAGAACTTTAATGAAAAAACTACTAATGTAGAAAGCACTTTCTCTATAACTAAAAACTCTTTGGGGTTTTATCTAGGGAGGGCATTGAAAGTTTAAGGAATTTCCCTAGGATCATACAGTTAAAATGTGTCAGTGGAACACCTTAAACTGAAATTTAAGAGGAAGCTCCATGCAGTGCACATGGTGCTGGTCTGGATCCAGGAAAACCCAAGTTCAAATACAATTTTAGACAAAATATGATATAACTCTGGGCATATTAATCTTTAATCTTTACTTCATTTCCTCAGCTACAAAATGAAGATAATAACAGGACCTACCTAGCAGGGTTGAAATTCAAATGAAAAGTGCTCACCACAGTTCCATAGCGTAAACTCAGTATTCAATGGAGGGAGTGCTAATGAAAACAGACCAGGGAGTCTGGTGTTAACTACTCTCTCCCCATTTACAAATATAAGCCATATAAATATCTGTTTTCCCCTACCTCAGTCTTACAGAGTCCTAGGCTAGATCTAACTACTCGACAGCGTGAGTAGTTATTAAGCAGACACCTAATAAATATTTATTGTAATAAATGCTTTTTGGAAGTATTTTTGGTCATTTGTCATTGTGACCATTGTGTGTGTATGTATGTGTGCAAATATTTGTACCCACAGCAAGGGGCTATTGCATTATTAGGAGACTATAGCTGAAGGATGAGTAAGAATGTTGACTACTGAAAAGATTTGTGATCACAAAGGAATTGACCTGAGTCACGAACATAACAACTAGATCATCAAATGGTGATCAGCTAAATTTGGAATAGCAGGGAGAAAAGGAAGCAGAAAGTAGGCAAACGATAATAATGGGAGCCATTTTCAAGTGACACAAGTAAGAATGACATTATTGAAAATTTCTGTTACTTCCATTCTATGAGTGTTATTGTTTTGCTATTATTTTTCTTCATCTTTTCTTTATTGTTTTAAAAACTATTACATTATCATTTAGCAAGCATTGTTTATATTAATTTGTTCCTTCCACAACTGACCCTGCCAATGAGCAAATTAAAAATCAACCTCTCCTCCCTTTGAAGTAAAGTTCTCAATACATAGTCTAGAATTATATATGAGTGATGAAGAAATTTGTTTCTTAAACTATTCCTAAGGATAAGGATAAGATTGTACTTTCTTGAGAGTATGAGTTTGATTATTTCTCTATAATTTTGCTATTAATTTCAGCTCTGTTTAAATGTTTGAGTTATTCTATTTCATGTTTTGCTTAGATCATCATGCTCTTATGATACCAACTAAATTTCTGGAACTAAGTAATTTTAGAAGTTCCCAAAATAAATTTATGCATACTTTTATGCAGCACCTTCTCACTTTTTATTCTTTATTTTAAGTTAGTTTTGAAATGCAAGTATTCTGAAATTCTTCAAATATGGCATTATATTCCTTATTGACTAGTCTAAAAATGCTGAAAAAGAAAGACATTTCTATTGGTCCAACTTGACTCATTTAATGATTTCTGTTCTTTCTAGGTGTTCACAAATCATCCCATTAATCATGCTCTCTAAAATCAAAGTCAAGCTTATTTGACTAGCTTTTGAAATTGGGAGTACATTTTTTCCATTTCCTAATTTGTGATGATATTCCCACTTATTACTATTTTTCACAAATTGGTGATAGTAATTTAGCAATCACATATAAAAATGTTTCCAGTATTTTTGGATATGGTTTGTCCTTTGCTGGAGAATTGAATTCATGGAGGTGAGTCCTAAGCTAGATTTAGACACAACTGTAGGATTTGGAAAATGCAAAGAGGTAAAGTAAATTTTAAAATAGAAATCAACCATTTATTTGACTAGAATGCAGTGATGATGTTCATCAGAGAATGAACAGACTCTCTATTCAATGATCTTTAGTAATCAAGTTTATACTCTTCTTTTAACTTAGTCTTTATTTTATATATATGTATATATGTAATATATATGTATATGTAATCATAGTATTGTACAAAGAGTATTGAAATTAAAGAAGACCTCATAGTTGTGTTATTTAGACCGATAGCCTTTCCTAAGTTCCTTGAGCCACAGTTTTCAATCTAAAAAAAATTGAGATAAATATATTTGTTATTATCTTCCTTAAATAGTTGTTATAAGATTCAAATGTGATATAAAGTATATTATAGTCATAAGTATAAGGCAAATATGTAACAATTGTCAGGACTGTTGCTAGAGAGCTCTTGCTTTTTTTCTCTCTAGTAAAAGGGCTCTTCTCAGCTCCAGACCACAAGAATGGACCAAATTTAGTTCTTAACACAAGTGACTTACAGATTTAAAAAGTTTAAACAAAAAGTAACAATAGTATATAACTATTGTTGTATTTTCATGGAAAGTTGATATTTTAAACATCAAAGGATGAAGCAGCTCAGATTTCCAAGAAACAAAATGAAGGTGTAAACAACAAATTGCTGCAACTCTTCTATATTCACCTCCTAACAATCATAAAATAGTACCCCCCTAAACAAATCTTGAACAGCAGACCCAGCAAAAAGGTGGAATGAAACAAACTGTGGACCCAAGAAACTTTGAAGATCGGTGGAAAAGTTCTGTCTCATATATGTAAAAAGTAACCACAGTTCAGGACAGAAAGCATCATAGCAAGCAGCAAGCTCCACCTCAGCAAACCAGTAGTAGATCCTGACCTCCAATGTAGTGGAACACGCAAACGCCATCACATTCCTCAGCATAGTCAAGGGAAAGGCTCCAGATATGAGAATTATCTTGTGCTTCAGAATAGCTCTGAGCAAATAAGGCAAATTTCCAGTGGGTAGATTATCACATGCTGTGGTGCAGCCCCAAGAAAATGAAGAAACAATCCGACTGGCCTCAGCACATTTCAGATGCCAGCACTAAGATATCAACTCAGCACTAGGTAAACTGTCAGACCCCTGTAGCTTCTAGCCTCACCACCCTAACTCCTCAGGGTAACACAGGACTTAAGGATCCCCCATGAGCCTCAGGGCAACATCAGTGCAGCATCAGGTAAACAATCAGAGCCTGCAGCCCCTGGGACAATAAACCTGAGGCAGAGCTCAAATTTGAAAGAAAAGGAAAGCCAAAACAAGATGAGCAAACAATAACAAAAGAATCTGATAATAGAAAGTGATTATGAAAACAGAAGATCAAGACAAAAACTCAGAAGAGGACAACAATGTCAAAATACTTCTGAGCAAAACACGCAAAAAACTGGAAGTGGTCTCAAGCCCAGGAAGAACTCATGGAAGAGCTTAAAAAAAGAAACTTAAAGATTATATGAGAGGAAGAAAAAAATTGGGAAAATAAATGAAAATGATGCAAAAGAATAATTTGAAAAAGTCAACAGGTTGGAAAAAGAAAACAACTGCTTAAAAAGTACAATTGGCCAAATGGAAAATAAAGTATAAAAGTTAATTGAGGAATACAATCCCTTAAAAGTTAAAATTGGTCAAGTAAAAACTAATGACTATGAGACCTCAAAAATGAAAGAAATATTTTTCCTTTTTTTTTGCCAAGGCAATTGGGGTTAAGTGACTTGCCCAAAGTCACACAGCTAGGACATGTTAAATGTCAGATCAGATCTGAACTCAAGTCCTCCTGACTTCAGGACTGGTGCTCTATTCATTGCACCACCTAGCTGACCCAATACATTTTTTTTAAATGAAAGAATAGGAAAAAAAGTAAAGTATTTCACTGGAAAAACGATTGATCTAGAAAATAGATCCAGGAAAGACAACATCAGAATCATTGCCCTACCTGAAAGCCATATTCAAAAGGAGAGCATGAATATCATTTTTCTTTTTTTTTTTGTTCAGTTATTTCTTTATTGATGGCATCTGCTTTATTTCAAGGTCTTTGCTATAATAAAAGTGCTGCAATGAATATTTTGATTTATTTGGGGACTTCTTTCTCTATCTCTGATAACTTTATGGTAAGTTCCTAACAGTAGGATCTCTAGGGTCAAAAGAGTACATGCATTTTAGTCATTTTCTTAGCATAATTCTAAATTATTTTCTTTTAATTTTTTTAATCAGCAGAAATCTGCCTTCTCATCCTCCTACCCTAACCCTACCAATTGAGAACTAAAGAAAAACAAATCCTGTAACATGTATAGCTCATTAAAATAAACATTCACATTGGCCATGTCCAAAAAAAGTATTTGTCTCATTCTGTATGGAGTCTTTCATTCTCTGTCAGGAGGTAGATAGTATGCTGAACATCATTTTTCAAGAAATTATCAAGATAGACAATAAAATATCAATTTTAAACATATATGAACCAGGTGGTGCATCCATCTTAGAGGAGAAGCTAAGTGAGTTACAGGAAGAAAGGCAGTAAAACTATACTAGTGGGTGACCTCAATTGTCTCTTCTCAGAACTTGATAAATCCAATGAAAAATAAACAAGAATGAAATTAAGGAAGTAAAGAGAATATTAGAAAAAACCAGATATGATAGACCTTTGGAGAAAACTGAATGGGTACAGAAAGGAATGTACTTTTTTTCAGCATCATGTGGCCCTTACAAAAAATTGGCCATATAGGAGGGCATAAAACCTGAAAATCAAACATAGATAAACATAAATGCTAATGTATTCTTTTTAGATCACAATGTGATAAAATTGCATCCAAAAAAGTACAGTGAATAAATTAAAAATTATTTGGAAACTAAATAATCTAATTTTAAAGAATAATTAGGTCAAAGAACAAATCATAGAAACAATCAATAATTCCATTAAAGAAAATTAAAACAGTAAGACAAAATCTCAAAATTTATGGGATCCTCCAAGTGGTACTTAGGGGAAATTTCATTCCTCTAAATTCTTATATCAACAAAATAGAGAAAGAGCAGATCAATGACTTTGATAGGCAACTAAAAAAAACTAAAGAACAAATTAAGAATCCCAAATGAGGGGGCAGCTAGGTGGTGCAGTGGTTAGAGCACCAGCCCTGAAGTCAGGAGGACCTGAGTTCAAATCTGATCTCAGACACTTCCTAGCTGTGTGACCCTGGGCAAGTCACTTAACCCCAATTGCCTCAGCAAAAAGCAAAAAAAAAAAAAAAAAAAAAAAAAAGAATCCCAAATGAACATCAAATTGAAAATCCAGAAAAACTGAGAGACTGATAAAATTGAAAGTTTTTTTAAAAAAATTATTGAGCTAATAATAAAACTAGGAGCTGGTTTTATGGGGGAAAACAGTAAGAACAATAAGCCATAGGCTAATTTGACTTTTGAAAAAGGAAGAAAACCAAATATCTAGTGTCAAAATTGAAAAGGGTGAAATCATAATGAAGAGGAAATTAAAGCAATCATTAGAAAATGCCCAATATATGCCAATAAACCTGACAACTAAGTGAAATCAATAAATATTACAAAAATATGAGTTGACTAAATTAACAGATCAGAAAATAGAATGCCTAAATAACGTCATCTTAGAAAAAGAAATTGAATAAACAATTAGTAAACTCCCTAGAAAAAAGTCTGCAGAGTCAGGTGAGTTAACAAGTGAATTTTGCCATTTAAAAATAATTAATACCAACATTAAATAAACTTTGATGGCACAAATATGGTACCGATAACTAAACCAGGAAGAATTAAGTAGAGAAAGAAAATTATAGGCCAATTTTCCTAATGAATATCAATGCAAAAATTTTGAACAAAATATTAGCAAAGTGACTAAAGTAATATATCACAAGGATTATACATTATGACCAGAAGGGCTTTATGCAGAATTGGTTCAATATTAGGAAAACTAACTGAAAATTGAGATACTAATGCATTGTTGGTGGAGTTGTGAACGCATCTAACCATTCTGGATAGCAATTTGGGACTAAACCCAAGGACAACCAAACTATACATACCCTTTGATCCAGCAATGCCATTACTAGATCTATATCCCACAGAGGCTATAAAAATGAATAGGACATACATGTGTAAAATTATTTATAGCAACCTTTTCCATGGTAGTATAATATTGAAAATTGAAGGACTGCCCGTAATGCCTGAACAAACTGTGGTATATGATTGTAATTGAATACTATTGTGCAATAAAAATGATGAACAGGCAGATTTCAGAAAAACCTGGAAAGACTTGTATGAACTGATGCAAAATGAAATGAGCAGAACCAAGAAAACAATTGTTCCTAGTATCACCAGCATTGTGTGATAATCAACTATGAATGACTCAGTTCTTCTCAGTAACATAATGATTCAAGAACAAAAGACTCACAAAAGAAACTGATATTCACATCGAGATAAAGAACTAGTGGACTCTCCATGCAGATCAAACATAATTTTTCATTTTTTTATTCTTTTTTTGTTGTTGTTTGACCTATTTCTTCTGTCACAACTGCAACTAATATGGAATGTTTTATATGATAGCACATATATAACCTATATTAAATTGTGTGCCATTTCATTTTTAGAAGAGGAGTGGGGAAGGAAGGAGAAAAATTTGGAACTTAAAATCTTTTAAAATGAATGTTAAAATTTGTCTTAACATGTAATGGTGAAGAAAAACAAAATGCCATTAATTCTTTTTAAGATGAAGCATTTTATAGAACTTCTGAGTCAGTGTTTCACCTTTATCTGGGCTCTGAACTATCTAAATAAATCCTTCTAGGTTTATGCTGTCTGTTAAGGCAGGCCAGGGACTGGACTCATATTCCTGATAGTTATTTTCTTTGAAGAGTTGCAGAGCATTTGTCAGGGGCTCCTGCTTAAGTGGAACTGACATCAACTAAGGACCTTGGTTAATTTCCAACCTTCTGAAATCACCAGGTTTCATCTAAGGCTGAAATTGCATCTCAGGATCACTGCTCAGTAAGTGACATTCAGGAAACAAATATAAACAAAAGATGCAGGCAGTGACCTCATCCCCAAGCTCAGGCTTGCTTAAGGCAACACATGCTTTAAATGTCACATATTTAGAGTTTAACATATCTGCCAGGGAAGCTGAAGGTATTAGATAAAATCCCCACCCCCGGAAAGAAAGTTTGAGGAGCCTTGACATAAAAAGACAGAGGTGTAGAAGGTTGAATTGTTATCTTTAATGTTCACTGAGAGGATCATTCTATCTTGTTTAGTGATCAAAACTTCCTTTCCTAGGATCCCTTACTTCAGCCATCACAGAGTTGGGCACTGAAAGACTATTCAAAATTTACCACATTATCAAAGTAACAAGCTCTTTAAAGTGCTTTCTGTTTCCCAGAATTGGCCAGTGTTTAGACTTAGCATTTCATGAAAGGAAATCTAGCAAATGCAAATCAGAGGAGCCTGCTCTTAAGCCTTCCCCTACGTATTAAAATATGAACAACTATTATTGAATCAATCTCTGAAGCCTTATGGAGAAGAAATATAACATGGCTACTTGTGTACTTTAGAAAAAAATTACATCGGGAGCAAAGTGAAATATGGATTAGGATAGGGATAGACTTATGGCAGGTCTTCTAGTTAGAAAGATATCACAGAAATCCAGCTATGAAGAGCATGGACTAAGATTGTGGGTTTGTAAATAAAGAGTAAAGGTAGAAATGACAGGATTGTTGATAAATTACCTATGTGAGATGAATCAAAGTTGAGAAGGGGAGAATGATACTAAGGTTGGGAGCCTCAGTGACTGAAAGAATAATGATATCCTTGACAATAAAATAAAGGAGAGGATTTAAGAATCAAGATGATGGGTTCTAGTTGACAGAAAGCAGGGGTGAGATATGAAAAGAACTCTGGTCTATGAGCAAGGAGAGTAGGTAAAAACTCTTGACACTTAGCTTTCATGACTCAGGGACAGTCACTTCACTCTCTAAATCTTCATTTAATCCAATGTTGGATCATCCTATAATTTAGCAGCAACAACACAATCTGAATTGCTGTTGCTTTAAAGTCACCCCTATCTTGGGTTGAAACTATGGAAGCATGGATTATAGTCCTAATTTTGCCATTTATTTAACTGTATGATCTTGGGACAATTGTCCTCTCTAAGCCTTGGTTATCTTACTTAAAAAGTGAGGGGACTGATGTTGAATGATCTAAAATTCTGTCTATCCAGAAATGAGGCACCTTTCATGGTGGTAAACTAAAAAGAAAATCAGGCCTAAAATTAGAGTACCTGCCTTCCAATCTAGCTCTGGGACTGCTTCTTACATGAGTAGGAAAAAATCATTTAATCCATCCAAGCCTCAGTTTCTTCAGAGAACCGGAGGCTAGATGACTTAAAATGTTTATAAAAATACTCTACTAAAACACTTTCTGCAAATAAATTATATCAAATGAATTTGTTTTAATTCAGCTAATTTTTTCCCTTGGAAGTTTAAAAGTCATTTTTTTTCTTTTCACTAAAAATGTATCTTAAACTGTATCCTTACAAGGTGATCTTTAGGATACAGATATAACCCAACAACTCTTACTTAATCAATTTTTCTCTTGCAAAGTTTGATGCCTTCCCTAAAAATAACCATTACTTAAGTAATAAAATCAAAGAATGTTGGAATGTAGGGGATTTTTTAGTTCATCCAGCTCAACTTCCTCATTTTACAAATGTAGTGATTATCTCACCTCAATTAGGACTCAATTACATTTAAGTCTTCTCTCTCTTCTACTTTTATCTATCACTGAAGTAATTTCAATTAGTCTTTACTGCTTCTACAGCTTCTAGATGCTACTCTCTAGCAATTAAACAGAGGAATTAACAACCTTCTTTTCTTCTTCCCTTTCATTATTCATCTACTTGAAATTAATGAGAACATTCACCTCACCACCCAAATGCCTTACAAGAAACCACAGCTTTTATTCCTGCCCTCTTCTTTTTATTCTTATGGGAAAATCCTTTCCCCAAGAACAGATTCTGTAATTTAGACTCAATAGTATTTTTTTTCTTCAACTTCTTTTATTTTTCATTATTTCCTTTGAAAAAAGTAGATCAAAATTGAATAGAAAAAACATTAGGTTGTATACTGCTTGAGGATCTCACCCCAAGCTAACTTGATGCCAGAGAATCTAAGTATTTTATCACCAGCCTGCTCCAATAATTTCTTATAGTTACCATAATCTCAGCAATACAAATTGCAACTCAGGCCCAATGAAAAGATATGGGCATTAGTAGGATGCTCTATGTTGCTATGTAGGTGAAAAACAGATCATCCAGGACATCTGAGGAGTAGGAAGCAAGTTAGTTATATACCCAGACTCAGGAATAGAAGATTAGGACTCTAAATGATGCATTCTTACCCAGGGAACCAGACAGGAAGACAAGCAGATGGATTCCACTGTATTAGAAGATGGAGAGTGGTTATGAACTGCACTGGGGATGACCACATCAAGGAGATCACCAATTAATTAAAAATATCAAAGATATGGTACATGGGCTTTTGATTTTAGATTGGACATGGTTTTCTTTTAGGTGTGGTTAAGAGGGAACAAGAGGGACAGCTAAATGATGCAGTGGATAGAGCAGTAGGTCTGGTGTCAGGAAGACCTGAGTTCAAATCCAGTCTCAGATGTTTATTAGCTATAATAAACTATACAAGTCACTTAACCTATTCAGCCTCATTTTCCTCATCTATGAAATGACCTGGAGAAGGAAATGGTAAACTACTCCAGTATTGCTGCCAAGAAAATTACAAAATGGTGTTATGAAGAGTCAGACATAACTGAAACAATTAAACAAATAAAAGAGGGAATATATTCAACAGTTGAGCCTATTTGAGAGTCCAGTAGTGAGAATATAAAACCAAGCCACAAGGACCCATAGCTGTTGCTGTAGAAGACAGGGAGTTTCTCATTCACTAACTACTGCTACTGTTCCATGACATGACTTTCAAATTTTAGGCCCTTTGATTTGAGATCCCAGCTTTTAGTTTTCTTTCTAATGTTTTCTACACAAAATCAACAAGACTTGGTTTGTAAGAGCCGCTATGAGTCTAGAATTTTGGTCTTAGCTTACTTTCTAGCTGCAGTTCTTGACCAAGGTGGATGTGCTGACACCATGACATGTACCTTTTATTTCCAGGCAAGAATATTTACATGTATAGGAACTTATCTAGAGAACTCCAGGTTAAAGTAACCCTGTCTACCAATTTAGATTGGTATTGTCTCTGCAATTTTGAATCTAAGATAGTATTCTAGAGAACTAAGATATTGTGTGACATGTCTAGGATTGCATCAGAAATACATGTCAAAGGTGATACTTGGACCCAGCTCTTCTTGACCCCATGAAGAATAATAAGTAATGCTCTAGTAGATCACTTGTAATTTAATCAATAATATTGCATCTTTTACCCATAATATAATCACATATACTTTAATTTTTAAACTATAAAGTAGAATGCCCAAATTTTTATTTCATTTAGACATAAGATAACAAGTCTAGAATTTTTTTTAAATAAAGGAAAGGGAGGCTTGGACTATAATTTCATTGTTGAATATAACTCATGATGAGAACTCATTCCTCCCCCCATACCAATGCAAGCATTCTGAAATTTATTGTCTTAGAGAGTTGCCTGAGACAATGAGAAGTTAAATCAGGTTTTACACAGTCGGAGTGTATCCTTGACAAGACTTGAACTTAAATCTTGTTCACTCCAAACCAGTTCTCTAACTAAATTGCCTAGAGTACAGATGGGGTTTATGTCCTGAACACAAACCTTTTTTTCTACCTAATCTATTTATCATTTTTCTTGTTCCCATGTGTGGTGGTCTGTCAGGGCAAACTAGAATTTGCCCATATTGAAAATCATAGTATGGTTATTGTTTAATCCTGAATTGAAATAACAAAAGGAGGAAAGAAATGCATGTATCATCCCTTATAAGAGCAGCTCCCTTTTGTATGGGCCACAGGAATATAGCTCAGACTAATCTTGCTCAAACTATTTGGTATAAAATTCAATACTTACCAGATCTTCTGCCTTTTCCCATTCCATAATTATTTATTGGATTTTTATCAGAAAATAAATGAGATTGGAATCTTTGCTGGATGTCTAAATATTAGCAGAGGAGATTCTTTCCTCCACTACTTTTTTAAAATCTTCCTATAAATTGGGAATCTATGGATTAGAATGAAAAATCTTCCAGGGGATAGAGATGATTATCAGTTCCTTCTATTGTCCCCAATTATTTCTGTAAATTAAATCAAAGCAGATGAACTTTTCATTTTGATATTCAATGGATTTTTTTTGCATGATGGAAGCAAGCTTTTGATGCATTTAAATGTAAAGATCAGAATTTTATTGTTTTTTTTAATCAAATACTGTTAAAGGCTTTTGGAACAATTAGATAAAATGAGGTCTTGTAAAAAAAAGTTAGCCAATTTCAAGACAACATAGAGTTTCAGAGAATAAGAATGCCTGTGAAGAATCAAGAAATCATCATTTAAAATGTTACTTTAGCTGTGATATTTTGACAATATGAGTAAAGCTGTAAAGAGGTCAATTTTCAAAAAAAAGAATGAGAAATTATTATTTCTTTCACATATTAGCAACTAATTATTGAATTAAAACCAAGGTTTTTCTACTTCCTCACCCAGAAATCAATCAGTATGGAAAATCTTGCTCAAAGACTCATCTAGGCTAAGATCTAATCAAAGACAGCAAGTTTAAGCATTATGTTTACTCAGATCTGGGGAAATATGAATTCTTCCTTTTGTCAGATTGGTGATATGAAAATTGTTAAACTTTTTGACCAAGTTTTGAGTGCCCAGTGTCACATATCTGAAAACCCTCAACGGAATCATAGTCTGCCTCCTCATTGCAATATTCATAGTTTTTTGGAACTTGTTAATCAATCAGAATTAATTGCCATCCTCAGGAATACCTACTCTTCCAAAGGGATATAAACTGTGAGCCCATCACCATGAAGGGTCTTTGACATTTGAGAATATCACTGACCTCTTTATTACTAGCTTTATTAATACACTAAAAATAAAAAATAATAAAATGACTAATTACCAAGAAACTATGTCTCTTGAACTTTTAAACATAACAAAAGGATCTTGGACACAAATCTTTTTTTTCTACCTAATCTATTTATCATTTTCCTTGCTCCCTTGTGTGGTGGTCTACCTTTCAGGGCAAACTAGAATTTGCCCATATTGAAAGTCAGAGTACGGTTATTGTTTAACCCTAAAATTAAACAAATAGAGGAAAGAAATTCAAGGGTCACCCCTTATAACACCAGTTACTTTTGTATGGGTCACAGAACTAGTCTATCTCAATTTGGAAAGGTTCATCACAAAGTTGATTTTTTTTAAATTCTGAGGTCACATGTTATATCATGTAATTGATTAAAAAACTGTAGAAAAAAATGCATAGGGGCAGCTAGGTGGCACAATGGATAGAGCACCAGCTCTGAAGTCAGGAGAACCTGAGTTCAAATCTGGTCTCAGACATTTAACACTTCCTAGTTGTGTGATCCTGGAAAAGTCACTTAACCCCAATTGCCTCAGCAAAAAGCAAAAAAAAAAAAA
>JAJPUD010005427.1:28135-49514 GCA_023553655.1 Myrmecobius fasciatus
CAAAAAAAAAAAAAAAAAAAAAAAAAAAAACAACAACAACAACAACAACAAAAACAAGATTATGAAAATACAAAGTTAACCAACTAGAAAAATAAGTACAATCTCGAAGATGAAAATAATTCTTTGAAAATTAGAATTTGGCAAGGGGAAGCCAATGAAGCTGTGAGCAACCAGGAAATAACAAAACAGTAGGAATAAGAAAATAGAACAGAATGTGAAACATCTTATAAGAAAAAGAACATATCTCAAAAAGAGAAAATATAAGAATAATTAAACTTCCAGAAAGTTCTGACCAAAAAGAGACCCTTAACAAAATTTTGTAGGAAGTAATCCAAGAAAATTGTCCTTCAGTGATAGAACATGAGAGGAAAGTAGAAATAGAAGAAAGCCACTGATCACCACCTCAAAGAGAACCTTTGTGGAAAACACAGGAAAATTATTGCCAAATTTTGAAACCCCTGGGTCAAAGAGAAAATTTTGCAAGAAACAAGAAGAAAGCAGCTACAACAAAAGACCACAGGTCCTGGAATCATAACTACAGACAATCAAAAGAGCTAGGCCTGCAGCCAAAAAAAATCATATCAAGTAAAATTATTTATAATTTTCAATGAGAAAAAATGGACATTCAATGGACCAAACTCGGACATATGAGAGCTAGTATGAAAGCTCAACTTTAAGCAATTTATCATGGACAAACTGTTTCAACATGGACAAATTGTTTGTGTTTTTTCCACATGGGAATTGTATACTTTATGTTTAAAATTTATAGCAACTGGGGCAGCTAGTTGGTGCAATGGATGGAGCACCAGCCCTGAAGTCAGGAAGACTAGTGGGTTTAAATTTGGCCTCAGACATTTAACATTCCCTAGCTGTGTGACCCCGGGCAAGTCACTTAACCCCAATTGCTTCAACAAGAAAAAATTTACATCAACAATAGGGTAAGCTCAAAAGAAAGATTGGCTGAATAAAGGTAAAAATAGTAATCGTAATACAAATGAGGTACAGAAGAGTAATAGACACAGAGGTATTAGAGAGGAAAGGAAGGCTCTGAAAACTTAGTCAATCAGGAATAGGTTCATTTGGCAACACTACATATATATCATGAAGAGTATAGCATCTTTCAAAATCTATAAAGAAATAAGGCAGGAGTGATGGGTGAATGAGGAACAAAGGCTGAGGGAAGATGACAAGAGAGGGATCCCTGAGTGGGAGAGATGAAGTAATAGGCAAGTTAGGGAGCAGAATTTAATTAAAGAATCAGCTGGGATAGGAAAGATGTTTGTGTATGTGGCGTGTGTATGTATATGCACATGTATATATATATATACATATATATATGTATGTATACATAAATATATCTTTTCTTAATGGTAGCTTGCTTGGGGGTGGGGTGGGGACAAAAGGGGGGGAAGAATAAAGCAAATAAGGTGTGCAGTAGAGAACCAAAGAACAATTACAAGGAAGTAAAAAAAGTGGACCTTCATGAATATAATTTCTTCTACTAATATATATATATATAATTTCTTGATCTGGCAATTTTTTGTTATATATTTTTAATCCTTCCTGTTCTGCTTGGCATATGACAATGCTCTTTTTTGCTTTAATTTATTTTGTTTTGTATTTCTTTTCTTTTTTCTTACTCTATTTTTTCAAGTAAAGTAAATTTAATAAATAAAAAAAAACATAATGGAGAAAGGAAGGAAATAAACAAGCATTTAGCAAGTAGTTACTATGTGCCAGGCAGTGTTTTAATGCTAGGAATACAAATACAAGCAAAAAGAAAAAGAACCCTAGCTCTTGGAGAACTTACATTCTAATGGGGAAAGAACACAGAAGCTAAACTGTAGGTGTAGCAGGAAGAGGAGGTATGAAGGTACCTATCACAGGGACATAGTTTTGACGTACAGAAAGTAGCTAAACTGTCGGGAGGGAAACAAAGTCTGACCTGGGCCCCTCCTGGGCCTCAGGAGGAGTTCACTAGAGGTGCCTCCTGAATTTTGCTTGTTCAGTAATTTTTCAGTTGTGGTGGCCATTTTCTTCTGCAATTTGTTCTGTAGACAAAGAAGCTTAGGTGAACTGGTTTAAATGACTTCCCAGGGTCACGCAGCTAGTAGGTACTGAGGCTTCCTAACTTCAGCCTCAGCATTCTATTCATAGTACCACCTCGATGTTCTAATAGTTCTTGAAAGATGAGAATTTAAATTTTCATTGAAAACTGCAATTGATCTTAAAATACACCTTTCATGATTGTACTTCTTTTGTTTTTCCATCTTTTTTGGAGACCAGAAAGAAGTTTAACCTCTCAACAAAGAATTATGAGCAATGTGGTGATTATGGAGGAGCTAAAAATCAAGGAGACATAGATGTCTCTAGGACTTTTACAATAGCTCATATTTATCTAGTTCTTTGAGATGCAGTACAGTAAAATATAGAGAGAGCAGGCTTCAGAGTCAGAAAGAACTGGCTTTAAGTTCCATCTCTGCTAAATATTAGCTCTTTGACCTTGCTGAGTCACTTAACTGTCCCTCTTGCTGAAGCCCCATGTATGAATCAAGCATTCCCGAATGCTATCTCAGCATCTGTGTGACACATATTTCTCACCACCTGGGACTGAGACCCAGACCTCCATACCAAGTCTTCTAGAATCATGCCACCCTAGAGTCCAACTCCATTGACAACTGAGACTCATGACTGAGTATGTACAAACTAGCCTATTAGTTAGAATAAACTATATTTACTGACTGAACACAGACATCACACTATTTATCAGCTTCACATCCATTCCAGGCTATCTCACCATCTGATTGTAATCCATATGTCCCCTTCTTCTTACCTCTTATCCAAAACAACATCTTTCCTTGACCACTATTCCCATATATGTGTTGTTCTTCCCTCTTAGGAATGTAGGTTTCTTGAAGTCCAGGACTATCTCTTCTTAAATATTTCTACCACATCCAAAAGAAAAAAAGGACCTATTTGTTTAAAAAAATTGAAGCAGGTTTTTTTGGGGGTGGCTAAAAATTTAAAATTTAAGAGATGCCCATTAATTGGGGAATGGCTAGACAAGCTGTGGTTTATGACAAGAAGGATGACTTCAGAAAAACCTGGAAAGACTTGTCTGAACTGCCATAGTGAAATGAACAGAATCAGGGCAGTGTTATACACAGTAATAGCAATTCTGTTCAATGAAGAACTATAAGTGACTTAGCTATTCTCAGCAACACAGTTATTCAGAATAATTCCAAAGGACTAATGGTGACTTCACCATTCAGATAATATTATTTCAGATTCAAATAATATATTTATATTATCTGCCTCCAGAGAAAGAACTGACATTATATTATATTTCAGATTATATCAGATTCAGATAATATACTTATATTATATGCCTCCAGGGAAAGAACTGACATTGAATACAGACCAAAGTATACTGTTCATCATTTTCTTTCTTTCTTTTATTCAACTTTTTATTCAACAAAACAATTAATAGGGAAACGTTTAAGTGATTGCACATGTAGCATCTATATCTGATTGTTTATCATCTCAGGGAAGGGGGACTGTATGTAAGAGAGGGAGGGATAGAATTTGAAACTCAAAATTTTAAATAAAAATGTTTTTTAAAAAAATAAATGCTGATTTAGCTGAAATAAACAAATGTTTCTACCACCAGTGCTTATCACAGTTCCTGGAACACAATGGACACTTAATAAATATTCGTTTGGTCTTTCATTTATTCTAAGACTATAAGTTGCAATGCCAATTTTTATTAATAGAGGAAGTTCTTTATCAAGAGCTTATAACACTGATGACTACAATATATCAATAACATTAAAATATATAGATACCATTGCAAGGCTTGTGTTTTTTTCGCAACAACAAACCTAGAGATCAGTATTGCACATATTAGTATCTCCATTTTGCAGAGGAAAAAATTGGGGATTACAAGACATTAAGTAATTTGTCCAAGATCAGACAATTAGTAAGTATCCAGCCAGAATCTGAAAGCTAGAGCTCTTCTGACTAAATCCAGAACTTCTAAGTCATAAGGCACTGGTAGCTTAATGTCATCTCAAAGTAATGAAGAAATTATTCCTTTATTCACGTGTCAGTTCCTTCTTCTTGGGCAGGATCTGAAAAACTTCAATGTAAATGAATAACAAGCTGCTCACCGATGAAAAAAAAATTACTTGTTAACCCGAACCAGGTGAAACTAAACTCATATCTCAAATGCTTTTTTTTGTAAAATTAAAGAGGAAAAAGCTATTGATAACATAGCATAAGACACAGACAGTGTCTGACTTGTAATGAAGAAAGATGCTAGAGTGTTGTTCCATGTCTGGTTAGGAATTGGGATAGGCAAATGTGAAAAAGCTACAGTCAACTCTCTCAGAACTGGTAAACGGTGAATATCTGTGTGCCATTGCTAATGATTGGGATAATGAGCCATTAAGTTGATTTGCTGTGTCTTGTGCAATGTTCAAAGAGAGGTACAAAGCATTTTTATCTACCATTTAATCAGCATCTTCTAAGTGGCTAAGATAAAAGATTAATTAGAGCATACTTTTATGGGCCTTTTACTCAGAGGAGAAATGTCAAAAGAAACTTGTATATGTTTTCCATATGAATTATGTCTAAGCTACCAACAGCTTTGAGAGGAGTAAGAGATTTTCCCCCATGCTCCATTAGGGTTTTTTTTGGAGGAGCTAGCAGGGAGGAGTCAAGCAGTGCCCCAAGCACTCATATATAGGATGAAATTGGGAACGCCAGATCTATTTAATTAAGGTATTGATATGCTGCCACAGGACCAGAGCAATGAAAAAATTGTTACCTCTGCCTTGAGATAAGCAGAAATAAACAGATGAACCTGTTACATGGTACTTGGGAGACATTTAGACTTTAAGAATATTGTAGATACTGTGAAAGGCAGAAAGCAACCCCAGAGCTAGTTTCTTCTTGGGATTGCTTAACCTATTTATATAAGGTCAAAGCTAGGAATTTTCATGACTTTGAATGTGTCTAAGTTTCTCCTCTCCCCAGCGGTGGATTCAAAAATACCCTAGGATACAAATGGCCAGATTTCCCTATATGGACAATTCAAACATGAAATCACCTACATATAAGGTTTTATTTGGGGGAAAAGAAAGAAAAGAAAAACATAAGAATGATCTATTTTAGCTAGCTCAATGATTATGTAGTATCCACTAAAATAAGTTGGTCTCACAAACCTCTAGTTGGCAAACCTGAGATGATTAAGACATGCAAAAGGATTTGAGAAAGTCCTGTCTATGCACAAATCATAAAAACCCCAAATCACCAGCAAGTGAGTTCAGGATTTTGTTTGACTATATTGGGGAGTAGCAAATGAAAATTGGAAGTCACTGATCATTTTGTCTAAACCTAGGAGTTGATGAACGCTTTCCAGTTTTATTTAAGGTTTCATTTCATGAACCAACTACAATTTACAGATCATTTTCATTAAGGTCACAGAGAAAGGGAAAGGAACCTGGGAAAAAAATGAACACATTAATAGCATTGTTAACTAACTCCCTTCTCCGAGCCAGAGTCCTAAGTTTTATATTTCTATCTCACCCTCATTCTACTCTTATACATGACTTTTTTACGCAAGCTATTCCCAGTTTTAATCAAGCAATAAGTCTGTTCTGAGAGTTCAGCAGTATGTTGGTTGGTTGCTGTGAGAATGCTGAAGTATAAGTGCTTAGTTCTTCACTATCTTGCACTTTTTCATGGGTGATGTCTAGTATTAGACACCCATATATTTCTTCTTTGATTCTGTCTCAAAGAATTTGACTGTCCATTGAAGTTAAAGTCTAGAGATAAGGATTCTCTAAAAAAGGAAGTGGGGCACTTTAAAGATTCTAAAGAATTAATTCAAACATTGAAATAATACTTTCAGTCTAATTCTCCCTTCCAGGTTAAGGAAAAATTCTAGGGTTATTAAGCACTCCTTTTTTTTTTAGCCCTGGGAGGGTAAGTGACAAGAAAAGGGCAGGTGAATTAAAAGGGAAAAAGTATAACCTGACAGAGATGATGAAATAAATATACAAAATAAGGCACACATCTTGGGCATGGGCAACATGGAAATTTATTCTGTTTGACTAAATAATAGTTACAAGCATTTTTTGTTATTGTTAGGGGAAGAAATAGGGAAGAAGAGAAAAAAATAAATTATTGATTATTAAAAATTAAAATAAAAAAGGAAAGGGAAAGGACATGCTAAAGATGACTTCCTGTTAATTTTGCATCATCAACTATGATTTTCCAATTGTGTCTACTTCTTTATGATCCTCCTTTAGGTATTGCTTGGCAAAGATATGGTTTGCCATTTTCTTATGCACTCATTTTATAGATAAGGAAACTGAGGCAAACAGGGTTAACTTGCCTAAGGTCACACAATTACTGTCTGAGTAGATTTGAACTCGTCTTCCTGACTCCAAGACCAGGACTCTATCCACTAACTTCCTCTTTTATCAACTATTTAAATCTTATAAATCATTTGTCTTACATATGTAAAGGCAGTGAATGTTACAAGAACATCAATCAAAATAATTCAAAATCTAAATTCTTGCTTTCTGGTTAGCATGAAATTGCAGTTCATAAAAATAACTCCATAAAGAGACAAGAAGCCAAAAACAGTATTTGCATTATCACTATTTCATTCCGTAAGTGGGATTCGATCAATTAATAAATGTATTTTTTCCAAATTTATTTTATTTGAAGAAACAGAAAAAGAAAAAAGAAAAACAGAAAAGCAATACAAAACAAAATGATACAAATGAGAACGTTATCATGTGCCCAGCAGAATATGAAGGAAGATTCAAAATATATAACAACAAATACCAATTTAAGAAAGTATATATATTTATTAGTAGAAGAAATTATATTCATAAGTGTCTATCTTTTCTTCCTTGTAAATTGTTCTTTTGTTCTCTACTAAACACCTTATTTACTTTATTTTTTCCCCTCTCAGCTCCCCCACCACCTCCAAACTGGCTATCTAGATATATATAGATATCTATATCTACATATATATGTGTAAATGTATATACATAAATATACACACACATAGCCACACATATTTCCCTTTCATTCCCCCACCCCCAAGCAAGCTATAGTTAAGAAAAGATATATTTATGTATACATATGTAAATACACACACACACACATACACACACACACCTTCCATACACACATGTCTTTCCTATCCCTCCTAACACTTTCATTAAATTCTGCTCCATAACTTGGCTTACTATTACTTAACCTCCCCTCACTCAGAAATTCCTCCCTTGTCTTCTTCCCTTACCCTTTTCTTTCCCATCCATCTATTCCTCTCCCCTTATTTCTTTATAGATTTTGTATGGTACTATGCCCTTTCTGGTATATATGTAATTTTTCTATCAATCAAACCTGAAATTAACAGAAATTTTAATATATGAGTCAATATCAAAGAACAGTTTTAAGGAACTCAACATGGAAAAACTGTTTAAACATGGACAAACTATTTTATTTTCCTTTTTTTTTCTTTTTTTCTTTTACAGCTTTTTATTTACATAACATATGTATGGGTAGCTCCTCAGCATTGATCTTTACAAAGCTTTCCATTACAAATTTTACCCCCAGTCCCCTCCCCTCCCCTAGATGGCAGGAAGTCCACTACATGTTAATAATGTTGAAATGCTTGAGAAGTTATGCAAGAAAAACCCTATGTACAAGAAAAAAAAAGAATCAGAGAAAGGCAACACAACGCAAGCAAATGTCAATAGAGATCATGAAAATGTTACGTTGTGGTCCACGTTTCATATCCCTCTCTCTGGATGTATATGGTTTTCTTCACTGAACAATTGGAACTGGTTTGAAACATTTCTTTGTTGTAGAGTCATGTCCATCAGAATTGATCATTATATAGTCTTCTTGTTGCTGTGTATAATGATCTCCTGGTTCTGCTCATTTCACTCAGCATCAGTTCATGCAAGTTTCTCCAGGCCTCTCTGAAATTGACCTGCTGGTCGTTTCTTACAGAGCAATAATATTCCATAACATTCATATACCATAATTTATTCAGCCATTCTCCAACTGATGGACATCCATTCAGTTTCCAGTTTCTAGCCACTACAATAAGGGCTGCCACAAACATTCTTGCACATGTGGGGCCCTTTCCCTCCTCTAAGATCTCTTTGGGATATAAGCCCAATAGAAACACTGCTGGGTCAAAGGGTATGCAGTTTGGTAACTTTTTGAGCGTAGCTCCAAATTGCTCTCCAGAATGGTTGGATTCGTTCACAGTTCCACCAACAATGTATCAGTGTCCCAGTTTTCCCACATCCCCTCCAACATTCATCGTTATCTTTTCCTGTCATTTTAGCCAATCTGACAGGTGTGTAGTGGTACCTCAGAGTTGTCTTAATTTGCATTTCTCTGATCAATAGTGATTTGGAACAACTTTTCATATGACTAGAGATGGTTTTAATTTCATCATCTTAAAATTGTCTGCTCATATCCCTTGACCATTTATCTATTGAAGAGTGGCTTGAATTCTCATAAATGTGAGACAATTCTCTATATATTTTAGAGATGAGACCTTTATCAGAACCATTAAATGTAAAGATGATTTCCCAATTTGATGCTTCCCTCCTAATCTTGTCTGCATTAGTTTTGTTTGTACAGAAATTTTTTAGCTTAATATAATCAAAATTATCTATCTGGTGTTCAATTAGGAGTTCCAGATCTTCTTTGGACATAAATTTATTCCATCTCCACAAGTCTGAGAGGTAAACTATACTATGTTCCTCTAATTTTCTTATAATATCACTCTTTATATCTAGATCATGAACCCATTTAGATCCTATCTTGGTATATGATGTTAGGTGTGGGTCAAGCCCTAATTTCTTCCACACTAGTTTCCAATTTTCCCAGCAGTTTTTGCTGAATAGTGAGTACTTATCCCAAAAGCTGGGGTCTTTGTGTTTATCAAACACTAAATTGCTAAAGTTATTGCCTAGATTGTCCTGATATCCTATCCTATGCCATTGATCGATGGCTCTATTTCTTAGCCAGTACCAAATGGTTTTGATGACCACTGCTTTATAATATAAACTCTATTTTTTTAATGGGAAATGTATACTTCATGTTTAAAATTTACATCAACAATAAGGTAAGCTCAAAATAAAGATTGGCAGAGTAAAGGTAAAAATAGTAATCATGTTATACAAATGCAGAGGAAAAATAGACACAGAGGCATTAGAGGGGGGAGAAAGGCTCATAGTTCTGGAAACCTACTCACATTGGGATTTTTCATAAAACCAATTCTTAGTTTTATTTATTAATTCAATAGTTTTCTTACTTTCAATCTACCCTTTTGTTTTCAGAATTTTAAATTTGGTATTTAATTGATGGTTTTTAATTTGTTTCTTTTCTAGCTTTTTTAGTTGTAAGCCCAATTCATTGATTTTCTCTTTGTCTATTTTATGCAAATAAGCTTCTAAAGATATAAAATTTCCCCTTATTACAGCTTTGGCTGCATCCCACAAATTTTGTTATGTTGTCTCATTATTGTCATTCTCTTGGTCTATGATTTGTTGTTTCACCCATTCATTCTTTAGGATTAGATTATTTAGTTTTCAATTAATTTTTAGTCTATTTTCCCCTGGCCTTTTATTGCATGTGATTTTTATAGCATCATAATCTGAAAAAATATATTTACTATTTCTGCCTTTTTGTATTTGACTTTGAGGTTTTTATGTCCTAATACATGGTCAATTTTTATATAGTTTCCATGAACCACTGAGAAAAATGTATACTTCTTTCTGTCTCCGTTCAATTTTCTCCAAAGATCTAGCATACCTAACTTTCCTAAAATTCTGTTTATCTCCTTAACTTCTTTCTTATTTATTTTGTGGTTTGATTTAGTTTTGAGAGAATAAGGTTGGGATCCCCCACTACTATAGTTTTGTTGTCTATTTCTTTCTTGAAGCTCAATTAACTTCTCTAAGAATTTGGATATTATACTATTTGGTGCATATAAGTTTAGTATTGATATTGCTTCGTTATCTATGGTACTCTTTAGCAAGATATAGTTTCCTTCCTTTTCTCTTTTAATTAGATCTATTTTTGCTTTTGCTTTATCTGATATCAGGATTGCTACCCCTGCTTTTTTTTTTTTTGCTTCACATGAAACATAATAAATTATGCTCCAGTCTTTTACCTTTATTCTGTATGTATCACTCTGCTTCAAATGTGTTTCTTGTAAACAACTTATTGTAGGATTCTGGCTTTTAATCCAATCTGCTATCTGCTTATGTTTTATGGGAGAGTTCATCCATTTACATTCACAGTTAAAATAACTAATTCTGTATTTCCTGCCATCTTATTTACTCAAAGTTATGGTTTTCTCTTTCTTTTCCCCCTTCCCTCTATCCCCTAGTATTTTGCTTCTGACCACTACCTCCCCTATTACTTCTGTTTTCCCTTCTATTAGTCTCCCCTTTTCTTTTCCTCTTTCCCCTTTTACTTCTTTATAAAGTGAAACAAATTTCTCTGTGAAACCAGATATGTCCAGTATTCTGTCTTTGAGCCAAATCTGATGAGAGTAAGATTCACATAATGCTCATCCCCCTCCCTTCCTTCCCTCAGTTATAATAGTTCTTATTTGCTTCTTCATGCGATATAATTTCCCTCATTTTACCTCTATTTTCCTCTTTTTCCGATATAATCTCCTTTCTACCTTGTTTCTTTTTCATATTATTATAATAAAATCAAATTATATCCTCGCTTTCTAAGTATACCCATAGAAGAAATATAATTCTCAAAAGTTTTCATTTTAACCTTTTTGTGCTTTTCATGAGTTCTTCTGTATTTGGAGATCAATTTTTTTGTTCAGCTCTGGTCTTTTCATCATTTTTTTTCATCCTTTCAGGTAAAACCTGCTAGGTTCTGGGTAATCCTGATTGTGACTCCTCAATATTTAAATTGTTTCTTTCTGGCTGCTTGCAGTGTTTTTTCCTTGGTTGGATAGTTCTGGAATTTAGCCATGCTATTTCTTGGAGTTTTCATTTTGGGGTCTCTTTCAGGAGGTGATTGGTGAATTCTTTCAATGGCTATTTTGCCTTCTGATTCTAAAAGAAAACCAGGGCAGTTTTCTTTTATGATTTCCTGAAAGATAATTTCTAGGGTTCTTTTTGCATCATGGCTTTCAGGAAATCCAATAATCCTTAGTTTGTCTCTCCTGGATCTATTTTCCAGATCAGTTATTTTTTCTAGGAGGTAATTCATTCTATTTTCTTCTATTTTTTTTCACTTTGTTGGTTCTGTTTGACTGATTCTTGAAGGCTTATTGAGTCATTCACATCCATTGGTTCATGTTTAATTTTTAGTTTTTTATTTTCTTCAGTTATTTTTTTAGCTCCTATTGTATTTGGTCAATTTAATAGTTTAGTTCATTGCATTGCTTCCATTTCACAAATTCTGTTTTTCAATGAATTGGTACCTTTTTCATTTCTATTTTGTAAGAAGTTATATGCTTTTTCCATTTCATCAGATTTATTTTGTTGGGAATTATATGCTTTTCCCATTTCATCAAATCTATTTTTAAAGGAGTTCTCTTCAGATAATTTCTAATTTTCCTTTTCTGTATCTTTTAGGAAAGATCTCATTTCCTTTCCCCATTTTCTTCTAACTCTCTTTTAATATCCTTTTTGAGATCTTCCAAGAAAGTCTCGTTAAATGGGGACTAGCTCATATCTCCCTTTGGGGCTTCATCTGGAGTTAATTGACCTTTAGGAACCTTAGGATTTGAGGTCTGTTCTCTCTCTCCATAAAAGTTTTCTATGGTCAGAGTCATTTTTGCTTTTTTGCTCATTTTTAAAGGGCTGAGATCTGCTCTTAAGGAAAAGGGGTTCCAACCATTTTAGTTTGTCCTGGGGCCAATGTTTCTGAGAGACTTCTGGTGCTGGGTAATCTCTGCCAGGTGCTGTGTTCTTCTGGGTTTAGTGGCTTTCAATTTGCCTTTTGTATTTACTCTTGGAGGTTTTACAGCAAATCTGCTAACCATGGGACATACAACCAGGACAGAGCAGTGTAAGACCCTCACAGAAGATTTCCCACTATGGGGCTCCTTGTTCCGGTCTCCCTACTGTGCAGTATGGGCTCAGCAGACTGTCCCTCTACCCAATTAAACACACTTATTCTAAAGTTCTTTCAAAGTACCTTCTTCTGGAAATGTGTTATACTCCAAATTTTTGTGGGTTCTGTCACTCCAAAACCAATCCAGAGGCTTAATCCGATGTTGGTTTGAGAGAAGGTCAGAGGAAATCACAGAAAGTCGTGTCTGCTCTCTGCCATCTTGCCTCCTGGAAATACTTTTTCTGTTTCATTTTGTTAAATAAGAGATATTAAGTATCTCTAAACATGGTGTGGGGAGGGGATGGTGCCTTCAGCTCTCTACTCTGACCAGGAACCCCAAATCAAGAGCTCCACCCTCCTGCAAGTGTTCATAGGCAATAGTGTCCCTGCCCCACTGCCTCTGCAATCATGGATGTGCCAAGTTGTTCTTCCCCGGGCAGCAGCACACCTGGGCCAAGTGTTTTCAATCAGCCAAGATTTACTCTGTCTTCAAACCCCAACTCAACAAACAGTCCAGGAGGTGAAAGTATTGATGGTTCTTGCTAAAGCTCTAGCCACAACTAGCTAGCCCAAGGATTCCCTGCTTAGTGTTTCTGTGGAGCTAGCCCAGTGGAGTTTGCACTTGAAAATTATTAAACTAATAAACAGAACTAAAAGTTGTTTTTATAGAAAAAAACAACAAAGTAGACAAACCTTTGGTTAATTTTCTTAGAAAAAGGAAAGAAAAACCAAATCACTAGCATCAAAAATGAAAGAGGTGAACTTGCGAACAATGAAAAAGAAATTGGGGGCAGCTAGGTGGCGCAGTGGATAGAGCATCAGCCCTAAATTCAGGAGGACCTGAGTTCAAAATCTGGTCTCAGACACTTCCTAGTTGTATGATCCTGGGCAAGTCACTTAACCCCAATTGCCTCAGCATATAAATAAATAAATAAATAAATAAATAAATAAATAAATAAATAAATAAATAAATAAATAAACAAACAAACAAATAAATAAATAAATAAATAAATAAAATAAAAAATTCAAAAAAAATCTTTTAAAAAAGAAATTAAAGCTGTAAAGTTTTCCCAACTGTATGGCAGCAAATCTGACAATCTAACCAAAATGGATGAATGTTTACAAAAGCATAAACTGCCCAGAATAACAGAAGAGGAAATGAATTACTTAAATAGTTCCCTTTTGGAAAAAAGAAATTGAACAAGCCATTAATGGATTCCCTAAGGAAAAAATCTCCAGGGCCAGATGGATTCACAAATGAATTCTTTCAAATATTTTAAGAACAATTAATTCCAATACTATGTAAACTATTTGGAAAACTAAGTAAAAAAGGAGTCCTGTCAAATTCCTTCTATGACACAAATATGATACTTATATCTAAGCCAGGAAGAGTGAAAACAGAGAAAGAAAATTACAGACAGACCAATCTTCTTAATGAATATTGATGCAAAAATTTTAAATAAAATATTAGTAAAGAGATTACAGCAATTTATTAATAATAATACACTATGACCAAGTGGGATTTATATCAGGAATGCAGGGCTAGTTCAATATCATCTCATACTCCATACCAAAGTAAGGTCAAAATGGGTATGTGATTTGGGCATAAAGGGTGATATCATAAACAAATTAGGAGAGCGAAGGATAGTTTACCTATCAGATCTTTGGAGAAAGGAAGAATTTATGTATGACCAAAGAAAAGCTAGAGAACATTATGAAAGGCAAAATGGACAACTTTGATTATATTAAATTAAAAAGGTTTTGCCCAAACAAAACCAACAGAAACACGATTAAAAGGGAAGAACAAAGCTGGGAAAAATCTTTACAGCCAATATTTCTGATAAAGGTCTCATTTCTAAAATATATAAAGAACAGTGGCAATATTTATAAAAATACAAGTCATTGCACAATTGATAAATGGTCAAAGGATATGAACAGACACTATTCAGATGACAAAATTAAAACCATCTATAGTTATGTGAAAAATGCTCTAAATCACTTTTGATCAGAGAAATATAAATTAAAACAACTCTGAAATACCACCCACCTCATACCTCTCAGATTGGCTAAGATGACAGGAAAAGATAATGATAAATGTTGAAGGCAATGTGGGAAAACTGGGACACTGATGCATTGTTGCAGAATTGTGAAATGATCCAACCATTCTGGAGAGCAATCTGGAACTATCCAAAGGGTTATAAAAGTGTGCATACCCTTTGACCCAGCAGTGTCATTACTGGGTCTGTATCCCAAGGAAATCACAGAGGGAAAAAGACCTATATGTGAAGTATGTTTGTAGTAGCTCTTTTTGTGATAGCAAAGAATTGGAAAAGGAGTGGATGCCCATCAATTGGGAAATGGCTGAATAAGCTGTGGTACATGAAGATAATGGAATATTATTGTTCTATTTAAAAGATGAACAAGCTGGTTATAGAAAGGCCTGGAAAGATTTACATGATTTTATGTTGAGCAAGACAAGCAGAACCAGGAATACATTGTACACAATAACAGCAAGAATATACAATGATCAACTATGAAAGACTTGATTCTTCTCAGTGGTTCAGTGATCCAAGGCAAACCCAATAAACTTTGAACAGAATAAGCCATCTGCAACCACAGAAAAAATTAAGGAGATTATAAATCAACATATGTTATGTTCACTTCTTTTTTCTGTTTATTTATCTCTCCCTTGGTTTTTCCTGCTTGCTTTGATTTTTCTCACCCAACATAATTCATAAAACAAATTACTACTAATACTACTACTACTACCACTGCTACAACCACAATTATTGCTCTTGTTACTACTACTACTTTCTCTATAGACTTGATGTTATCTTTCTCAGCAAGAACCCTGCTTTTACTACTGGCATCAACTTTCAGATTTACCCAGATATTTTCAATTTTGGTTTGAATATAGAAGAGACAACAGAAGTAACTAAGCTAAGGCTCAGAGCTACATGGGAAGCTTGGGATAGCATCCCCTTTATCCCAGGAAAAATAAATAAAAATATATAAATAAATAAAAATAAATTATAAATAAAAATAAATAAAAAATAAAAGGCACAAAGAAATAAAAAAGAGAGGGAAAGAAAATGAGCAAGAACCTTAACCTTAGAAAATTACTATGGTGAAAAAGAAGACTAAGACACCAACTCAGAGGAAGACAAAATTTCCACAGAGGAAATCTCAAATGCAAAGAAGATTCTTAGAAGCATTAATAAAATATTTTAAAAGGCAAATGAGAGATAGAAGAAAAAACGAGAAAAGAAATGAAATATGTTGGCTGACATTTTCCCTCCATTGACTTGATGTAATTGATTAAAAACTGGAGCAATTATATTTTTTCAACTTTATATATATATATATATATATATATATCTCCTTTCAGGTCTCTCAGTTTTCTTAAGTCTGGCACAGAAAATAAGACCTACTTAAAGTATTTTCTCTAATTCAGTTTGATTTGCTCAAATTCAAGATTTTCAATCTATTATTTTCAAATATATGAAAATCAATCATGCTTTGTCCCTTTCCCCAAGAAAATAAAAGGGGGCATGAAATTGTATATATCTGGTGGAGTTCTCAATATGAAGATTTTTTTCTAAGACTTTGTTCATGTTCATAATTCCAGGAAGATTTGAAGAGATTTCTCTAGTAGAAAATTTGGATTTTAAAAATGTCCAAAGAAAATTATAACTACAAATAAGAATGGAGGGGTGGAAAGACATGTTGGATTGTGCATGTCTTTTTTTTATCTCAATAATATAAAAGAATAAAAAGATTCCTAATCTTTGGGAATTCACATTCTAATGGAGAAACAAGATGTGTGCATATGTATACACATAAATGCACAAAAATATGTATCTATACCTGTATTTAGATACAATCATTTCTTTACTTTTTGTAGTCTGGTTTCTGACCATATCATTCAACTAGAACTACTCTCTCCAAAGTTACCAATAACCATTTTATTATCAATTCTAGCACACATATGTTCATATATAGATTACATTAATAATAAACAGGTATATAACTATATATGTATATAAATATGTGCATATGCATAATGTGCATATATACATATATGTGTGAATAATCATTTGGAAGTATTGCATATGAGCAAGTCAAACTGATTTGTGAAAATGGCTTTAAATAACTCTTATTCTCTGTATTGGACACACACCAGATAAATGCAGAGAACAAATGCAAGGTAGTTAGGTCAGGAGGGATCAGGAAAGATCTCATATAGAAGTTAATACTTGAGCTGCATCTTGAAGGAGAGAGATTCTAAGGAGGAGGTGAGGAGAGATATTTTTTAGGCTTAGGAGACAGTCAGTGTAAAGTCAGAAAGATGCCATTTGTAAAAAACAGAAAAGGCCAGTTTGATTGGATTGCAGAGTAGGGAAAAAGTAGGGGCATATACTGTGCTATAAGTCTGGAAAGATATGCTGGGAGTGAGATTAGAAGCTAAACAGAGTTTATATTTTATCCTAGAGGCAATTGGGGACCATTTAGTTTACTGAGTAGGAAATACAGCAGTGTAGAAGACAGATTGGAACAGGGAGAGATGAGTTAGGGAAACCAATTTGGAGTCTACTGTATATTTTAGGCAAGAAATAAAAATTGATGACTGTGTGAATAAAGAGAGAGATTGTGGAAATAGAAATAGCAAGATCTGGCAACTAATTGGATATCGAAAATAGGTTAGAATGCATTAGAGTTAAAGATAGTGCCAAGGTTACAAATCTAAAAGACTGAGAAAATGGTGGTACCTTGGATAGAAATTGGAAAGACCAGAAGAGGGGTATTTTCAAAATGAAGGTAAGTTATTCTGTTGTATATTATTTTGAGTTGCCACTGGAACTCCTACTTTTTAATGTTCAAGAAGTAGTTGAACAGAATCTCAAGGAGAGACTGTTTGATGTCCAGATTTGTGAGTCATCTGCATGAATGCCATAATTAAATCTGTGGCATCTAATGAAGTTACCAAGAGACAAAGTATGAAGAAAAAAAGACCCAGGATAGAGCCTTGGGAGACAAATACTTTTAGGGTTTGATAGGAATGATAACCTGATAAAGGAGCTTGGGGAGGATTGATTATACAGGTAGGAAGAGAATAAGGGGAGCATTGTGTCACTAAACCCCTAATACATAGAGCACACTCAAGAGAAGAGGGAGCTCAATAACATCAGGTGCGAGTTGTGGTATGAGTGAGAGGAAATGAAGTGGATATAATGAGGGCAGATCCATTTTTTTCTTCTAGGAATTTGGCTGGGAAAGGAAACAATAGCTGGAGAGGATGGTAATGAACAGTGTAGGTTATTTTTAAGGATAGGGGAGTCTTGGTCATTTTGATCCTGCCGTTAGAGAGAAGATGAAGATTTGAGGAAAGGAGATCATTGTGGGGATTATCTTGTAAAGGACTATTCTGTTTGAATAAATCCACGATGATTCTTTAGATGACAAAGCAAGTACTACCATGCTGCTGAGAACCCTGGAGAACTTGGCACATTTTCAGAGCACCTTCTGGTGCTGGGTGGGGCAAAAAACTGCTAGGATTGATGTAGCACTTCTGGCACTGACCTAATTCTTATGGGAAATAGGATTTGGTGAGTAGAAAAATGTACCATATTTGATGGTTACAAAAAGTAAATGACTTCAATTATTTTTTTATTTTTTATTGAAGTCAAACCATTTCCATGAGATTGCCATTTTCTTTCCTAGATGTGTGTTATTTCCTTTCATATCATGTCTGAAGAGGGCTTAAGAAAAATTTCCAGTAATCACCATATCTACTCTAAGCAACAGCAGTCCTAGAACTTCTTTCATTTTTAAATTTTACCATTTGAAAAAGTCCCTAATTTTCTCAGAAATGATATTTTCTGGCTCCTAAAAAAGGGAAACAAATCATTGAGTAGTCAAGTTTTGGTGATGGTGAGAAAGATTAAAAGAATCACTCATTGGTGCTAACATTTCTCTTGAGAGACTAAAACATTTTTCCTGAGAAAGAATAGAAGAATAGCTCATTGGTGCTAACATTTCTTCTCACCTAAAAAAATTAGCACAAGCCATAAAAAGATGCTATGTATCTGTGGCTGCTGGGTCTGAATTGGTCAAATTTATATCAAATATCAATATGATAAAAGTGATATATTTATTGGAAATCTCTATTTTATATGGTCTTACTGCCCTCCTTTTATCCATGTCACCTTTTCTTTTAAAAGGTATACATGATAAATGTTGGAGGGGATGTGTAAATTTAAATTTTATAACATTTAAATGTTATATACATGATAAATGTTGGAGGGAATATGGAAAAACTGGGACACTGATACATTGTTGATAGATTTGTGAACTGATCCAACCATTCTGGAGATTAATTTTAACTAGGCCCAAAGGGCTATCAAACTGTGTATACCCTTTGATCCAACAGTGTCTTAACTGAGTCTGTATCCCAAAGAGATAATAAAAAAGAGAAAATGACATGTACAAAAATATTTGTAGCAGCCCTTTTTGTAGTGGCAAGGGACTAGAAACTGAGTGGATGCCCATCAATTGGAGAATGGCTGAATAAGCTATGGTATATGAATGTTACATGAGCAACAAGATGATTTCAGAAAGGCCTGTGGAGACTTACATAAACTTATGCTAAGTAAAATGAGTAGAATCAAGAGAACATTTTATTACAGGAACAGCAAGATTATGTGATGACCAATTCTGATGGACTTGGTTCTTTTCAACGATGAGGTGAATCAGGCCAATTTCAATAGACTTGTGATAGAAAGAACCATATGCATCCAGAAAAAGGACTGTGGGGACTGAATGTGGATCACAAGATAGTATTTTAGTCTTTCTTGTTGTTTGCTTACTTTTTTTCTCTTTTTCTTCTTTTTTTATCTGATTTTTATCATGTGGAATGATAAATGTGGAAATGTGTTGAGAAAATTTGCATGTTTATCCTATATTGGATTACTTGCTGTCTAGGGGTTAGAAAGGGGAGGGAGAGAGGAAGAAAAGTCTGGGATGCAAGATTTTGCAAGGGTGAATGCTGAAAACTATATTTACATATATTTTGAAAATAAAAAGCTATTATTAAAAAGCATATATACATGCATATGTGTGTATATATGTATACAAACATATCTTATATGTGTGTTTATGTATATACAACATATATATGCATAGATATTAAGAATTGTTGAGTTGTTAGGCTCACCAGATGGGAGAAATTTTTTTTTGTAAGGGATTTTTTTAAATTTTTTTAAAGCTTTTTATTTGTATAATATATGTATGGGTAGTTCCCCAGCATTGATCTTTACAAAGCTCTCCATTACAACTTTTACCCCCACTCCCCTCCTCTCCCCCTCCCCTAGATGGTAGGAAGTCCAATACATGTTAATAATGTTGAAATACTTGACAAGTTGTGCAAGAAAAATCCTATCTACAAGAAAAAAAAGAAAATCAGAGAAAGGCGACACAATGCAAGCAAACATCAATAGAGATCATGAAAATGTTACGTTGTGGTCCATATTTCATATCCCTCTCTCTGGGTGTATATGGTTTTCTTCAGTGAATAATTGGAACTGGTTTGAGACATTTCTTTGTTGCAGAGAGCCATGTCCATCAGAATTGATCATCATATAGTATTGTTGTTGCCGTGTATAATGATCTCCTGGTTCTATCCATTTCACTCAGCATCAGTTCATGCAAGTCTCTCCAGGCCTCTCTGAAATCCTCCTGCTGGTCATTTCTTAAATAGCAATAATATTCCATAACATTCATATACCATAATTTATTCAGCCATTCTCCAATTGATGGGCATCTTTTCAATTTCCAGTTTCTTGCCACTACAAAAAGGGCTGCCACAAACATTTTTGCACATGTGGGTCCCTTTCCCTCCTTTAAAATCTCTTTGGGATATAGGCCCAGTAGAAACACTGCTGGATCAAAAGGTATGCACTGTTTGATAACTTTTTGAGCATAGCTCCAAATTGCTCGCCAGAATGGTTGGATCCATTCACAGTTCCACCAACAATGTATTAGTGTCCCAGTTTTCCCACATCCCCTCCAACATTCATCATTATCTTTTCCTGTCACTTTAGCCAATTTGACAGGTGTGTAGTGGTACCTCAGAGTTGTCTTAATTTGCATTTCTCTGAACAATAGTGATTTGGAGCAACTTTTCATATGACTAGAGATGGTTTTAATTTCATCACCTGAAAATTGTCTGTTCATATCCCTTGACCGCTTATCTATTGAAGAGTGGTTTGAATTCTTATATATATGAGACAATTCTCTATATATTTTAGAGATGAGACCTTTATCTAAACCATTAAAAGTAAAGATGATTTCCCAATTTGATGCTTCCCTCCTAATCTTGTCTGCATTAGTTTTGTTTGTACAGAAATTTTTTAGCTTAATATAATCAAAATTATCTATCTGGTATTCAATTAGGAGTTCCAGATCTTCTTTGGACATAAATTTATTCCATCTCCACAGGTCTGAGAGGTAAACTATACTAAGTTCCTCTAATTTGCTTATAATATCACTCTTTATATCTAGATCATGAACCCATTTAGATCCTATCTTGGTATATGATGTTAGGTGTGGGTCAAGCCCTAATTTCTTCCACACTAGTTTCCAATTTTCCCAGCAGTTTTTGCCAAATAGTGAATGCTTATCCCAAAAGCTGGGGTCTTTGTGTTTATCAAACACTAAATTGTTAAAGTTATTGCCTAGATCGTCCTGATAACCTATCCTGTGCCACTGATTGACGGCTCTATTTCTTAGCCAGTACCAAATGGTTTTGATGACTGCTGCTTTATAATATAGTTTTAGATCTGGTATAGCAAGGCCACCTTCATTTGCATTTTTTTCATTAATCCCCTTGAAATCCTTGACCTTTTGTTCTTCCAAATGAACTTTGCTACTATTTTTTCTAGATCTGTAAAATAATTTCTTGGGAGTTTGATTGGTATGGCACTAAATAAGTAAATTAATTTGGGTAGTAGTATCATTTTTATTATTTTCACTCGGCCTACCCATGAGCACTTAATGTTTTTCCAATTGATTAGGTCTGATTTTATTTGTGTGGAAAGTGTTTTGTAGTTTAGTTTGTATAGTTTCTGACTTTTCCTTGGCAGATAGATTCCCAAATATTTAATCCTATCATCTGTTATTTGGAATGGAATTTCTTTTTGTATCTCCTGCTGCTGGACTTTGTTGGTAATATATAAAAATGCTGATG
>JAJPUD010005427.1:55551-72105 GCA_023553655.1 Myrmecobius fasciatus
GAGTCTCTAAGGTTCTCTAAGTATACCATCATGTCATCTGCAAAGAGTGATAATTTGGTTTCTTCATTACCTACTCTGATTCCTTTTATCTCTTTTTCTTCTCTTATTGCTAAAGCTAACATTTCTAATACAATATTAAATAGTAATGGTGACAGTGGGCAGCCTTGTTTCACTCCTGATCTTATTGGGAATGGTGTTAGTTTGTCTCCATTACATATGATGCTTGCTGATGGTTTTAAAGAGATGCTACTGATCATTTTAAGGAAAAGCCCATTTATTCCTATACTCTCTAGTGTTTTTAATAGGAAAGGGTGTTGGATTTTATCGAATGCTTTTTCTGCATCTATTGAGATAATCATATGGTTTTTGTTAGTTTGGTTATTAATATAATTAATTATGCTGATAGTTTTCCTAATATTGATCCAGCCCTGCATCCCTGGTATAAATCCTACTTGGTCATAGTGTATTATCCTGGGGATGACTTTCTGTAATCTCATTGCTAATATCTTATTTAAAATTTTTGCATCAATATTCATTAGGGAAATTGGTCTACAGTTTTCTTTCTCTGTTTTCACCCTACCTGGTTTAGCTATCAGCACCATATCGGTCTCATAGAAGGAATTTGGCAGTATACCTTTTGTCCCTATTTTCTCAAATAGCTTGTATAGTATTGGAATTAATTGTTCTTTGAATGTTTGGTAGAATTCACATGTAAATCCATGTGGCCCTGGAGATTTTTTCTTAGGGAGTTGGTTAATAGCTTGTTCTATTTCTTTTTCTAATATGGGGCTATTTAAATAATTTATATCCTCTTCTGTTAACCTGGGCAATCTATATTTTTATAGATATTCTTCCATTTCATTTAGATTATTAAACTTACTGGCATAAAGTTGGGCAAAGTAACTCCTAATTATTGCTCTAATTTCCTCTTCATTGGAGGAAAGTTCCCCCTTATCATTCTTGAGACTAACAATTTGATTTTCCTCTTTCATTTTTCTTATCAAATTAACTAAAGGCTTATCTATTTTGTTGGTTTTTTCATAGAACCAACTCTCAGTTTTATTTATTAATTCAATAGTTTTCTTATTTTCAATTTTATTAATTTCTCCTTTTATTTTTAGAATTTCAAATTTGGTATTTAATTGAGGGTTTTTAATTTGTTCTTTGTTTAGTTTTTTAATAATAAGCCCAATTCATTGATCTTTTCTTTCTCTATTTCATGCAAGTAAGCATCTAGAGATATAAAATTGCCCCTTATAACCGCTTTGGCTGTATCCCACAAATTTTGGTATGTTGTCTCATACAATATGACAATAGTCATTCTCCTGGATGAAATTATTGATTGTGTCTATGATTTGCTCTTTCACCCATTCATTCTTCAGGATTAGATTATTTAATTTCCAATTAATTTTTGGTCTATTTTCTCCTGGCCTTATATTGCGTGTGATTTTTTTATTGCATCATGATCTGAAAAAGATGCATTTACTATTTCTGCCTTTCCGCATTGGATTTTGAGGTTTTTATGCCCTAACACATGGTCAATTTTTGTGTAAGTTCCATGGACTGCTGAGAATAAAGTAAACTCCCTACTGTCTCCATTCAATTTTCTCCATAGATCTATCATACCTAACTTTTCTAACAATTGGTTTTTCTCCCTAGTTTCTTTCTTGTTTATTTTGTGGTTTGATTTATCTAATTCTGAGAGAGCAAGGTTGAGATCCCCCACTAGTATAGTTTGGCTGTCTATTTCTTCTTACATCTCTCTTAATTTCTCCCCTAGGAATTTGGATGCTATTGCATTTGGTGCACATATATTTAGTATTGATATTGCTACATTATCTATGGTACCCTTTAATAAAATATAGTTTCCTTCCTTATCTCTTTTGATCAGATCTATCTTGGCTTTTACTTGATCTGAGATAAGGATTGCTACCCCTGCTTTTTTGTGTTCACCTGAAGCATAATATTTTCTGCTCCAGCCTTTTACCTTCATCCTATATGTGTCACTATGTTTTAGATGTGTTTCTTGTAGACAACATATTGTGGGATTCTGGTTTTTAATCCAGTCTGATATCCGCTTCCGCTTTATGGGAGAGTTCATCCCATTCACATTCACAGTTAGAATAACTAATTCTTTATTTCCTGCCATCTTATTTACCCAAGTTATGTTTTCCCCTTTCCTTTCCCCTTTCTCCCTCCCCCCCTCCGCAGTACTTTGTTTTTGATGACCCCCTCTCCCAAACAATCCACCACTATTTAGATCCCCTCCCCCCTTTTTTAACTCCTTTCCCCTGATTCTATTTTCCCTTCTATTAGTTTATCCCTTTCTTTTTCCTCCTTTCCCTCCCACTTCCCTCTAGCAACAGACAAGTTTCTATGTGAAATCATGTGTGATATACACTTTTAGAACCCAACCTGATGTGAGTAAAATTTACACAATGCTCATCTCCCTCCCCTCTTTCTCTCAATTATATTAGGTTTTCTTTGCCTCTTCAAGAGATTTTACTTTGTTTTACCTCCTTTTTTTTAGATCTTATTTTACCACTTTTTCCCTCTTTTCCCCAGTATGACAACCTTTCCCCCTCTAGTTTTCTTTTTCATATTATCAAAGTAATATCTAGTTAATTATCCCCCCAAACTTTAAGTATCCCCATAGTAGAAATAAAGTTCTCAAGAGTCCTTTCCTTTTTACCTTTTTATGCTTCTCTTGAGTTCTGTGTTTGGATGTCAATTTTTTTGTTCAGATCTGGTCTTTTCATTAGAAATAGGTGAAATTCACCTACAACATTGAATGACCATCTTCTTCCCTGGAGGATAATGCTCATTCTAGCTGGATAGGTTATTCTTGGCTGTAATCCAAGTTCCTTTGCCTTTTGGAATATCTGGTTCCAGGCCCTTCAATCCTTCAATGTGCAGGCTGACAGATCCTGTGTGATTCTAATTATTGATCCTTGGTATTTAAATTGTTTCTTTCTAGCTGCTAGCAGAATCTTTTCCTTGGTGCGATAGTCCTGAAATTTAGCCACGATATTCCTTGGGGTCTTAATTTTGGGGTCTCTTTCAGGAGGTGATCAGTGAATTCTTTCAATGGTGATTTTGCCCTTTGATTCTACAATCTCAGGGCAGTTTTCTTTCAGGATTTCCTGGAAGATAGTGTTTAGATTCTTTTTTTTTCATCATGGCTTTCAGGAAGTCCAATAATCCTTAGATTGTCTCTGCTAGATCTATTTTCCAAGTCAGTTGTTTTTCCTAGGAGATATTTCATATTTTCTTCAAATTTTTCATTTTTTTGTTTTTGTTTGACTGATTCTTGAAGTCTTATTGAGTCATTCACTTGCATTTGTTCAATTCTTATTTTTAAAGTATTGTTTTCTTCAGTTACCTTTTTAAGTTCCTTTTGTAACTGGCCAATTGAATTTTTTGTTCATTGCACTCTTTTTCCACTTCACTAATTTTATTTTTCAATAAATTGGTGTCTTTTTTCAAATCTCTTTTGCAGGGCATCATATCCTTCTTGCACTGATTTCAATTTATTTTCCCATTTATCCTCCAGCTCTCTTATGAGGTTCTTTATGCAATCTTCCAGAAAGGCCTTTTGAAAAGGGGACCAGTGATGGTCATTAATAACTTCCTTTGGAGTTTTGTCTAAAGGAACCTCAGGATCTGGAGTCATCACTTCTTTCTCTTGATAAAAGCTGTCTATGGTGAGAGCTCTCTTTTGCTTCTTCATTTTTTTTTAGACAGTGTGGATGTCTCTTTAAGGCTCAAAAAAAAAAATCTTTGCCCTGGTGCAATTCATCGAATTAACTTAAGGTGCTGGGGCCGGTGGGGGCTAGGACTAAATTGGGATTACTCCTTAAACAAGGCAAGTCTGCCAGAACACCTGCCCTCAATCAGGGCAGAGTATCCCGAGTGCCTCAGATAAACTCCAAGTGTTTGGAATTTGGAGTTTGGAGTTTCTGCCAAGATGAGCTGAGCTGAGTCCCACCCTCATTTCCGGCCTACACCAGAGTCCTCTGTTTATCCCTCTGTCCGAGTTAGACAAACCTGATGTGAAGCTCTTCAGAAAGCAGTGTCCAAATATTTCTGGATTCGTGTACTTGAAGATCAGTTCAGAGGCTTATTTTATTGTTGGTTTGAGAGAAGATCAGAGGAGGATGCAGAGAGTCACGTTTTCACTCTGCCATCTTCCAGATGGGAGAAATTGAGGAGAAAAATTTTAAAGCTTTTAAATCCTAGTTTATTTCATTCCCAATAAGCACAAATGATGAAAGATTTCCATGTATGAAAAACATTCTGTAAAATGCCAGCTTTCATTAACATTGGGAAAATCTGATAACCAGCTCTAGTCTTTGCCTCTGCTTTTTAATTCATTGTAATTTTAAACATGTCCATAAAACTTATATGTTTACCAAGGAAAAAATTTCTTAAACTATGCTTTGAATCTAGAATTTTTCCCCTTCTATTTTCATTCTTATCTTCATTATGAAGATCAAGAAATGCTAGAATACTCAGATGGTTCATAGAAATAGCAATCAGGTGTGAAACTTTTCTCCCTGGCTTGTAAAGCAATGCATAGTCACCAAAGGAAGAGTAGCACCCCTCATGCTGAAAGTTTTCCATTTGGCTGGGTTTCTATGTTGCAGTTAATAGTCCCCTTATATGTTTGGGAAGCTCTTTGCTCTTGCAGATTGCTCTATGATAGTAGAAACTACCCCACTCTCTATACTAGCCTATAATCTCAGCCCCAGTGTTTGTCTGCTCTGGACCTTTGGGCCTTAAACCAAAGTATATTCATCCATTGGCAATTAGGGGTTATTTCTTTTATGCTTGCTCAGTGGGAGTGAGTTTGAGAGAGTGGGGAATGTAACATATACATTCTAGCCTCCTGAAGTATAAGTAATAAATCTAGTGTTCACTGTGTTCTACCAATTTGAGCTCCTACTGAGTAGTTGAAAACTAGAACTCTGCATTAAGGATGTATAAGGGACAAGTAGGTGGTGCATGGGATCAAGCACCCTGTCTGAAGTCAAGAAGATTCATCTTCTTGAGTTCAAATCTGACCTCCTACTTTTACTAGCTGTATAACCCTGTTCAAGTCACTTAACTGCTTGCCTCAGTTTCCTCATCTAAAATGAGCTGGAAAAGGAAATAGCAAAACTCCAATTTATTTGCCCAAAAGGAATCAAACAACAAAAGGAAGTCACAATCACAAAGACTCTTTTGACACAACTGCAATGATTGAACAACAACAAAGATTTGCATAAAAGTAGAGAGAGCATTTTATGTAGAAGCAATATTACTAAAGACAGACATAAACATAACATGTTAGTAATATATCAATTCTATTTATACTTATATATATGTTTATAATTATATTTTTATATAATTTACATGGCAAGGCCATATAAAACATTTTTCCATATTAGCCATGTTGCTTACCAACTCCCACCCTGAAAAAAAATTAGATAGTTAGTTAGATATTGTCCTGACTAGATAAGAATGTGAAAGTCTGGGGCAGGGCTGAAGTTAGTCAGGAGGTAGGATCAGGTCAGAGCATATATTCACCAAGCATTTATTAAGCATTTATCATGTCCCAAGTGCTACGTTAGGTCCTGTGCATAAAAAGACAAATAGGAAACCATTCCTCCGCATCAAGAAACTGTGCAACATCAAAATTATATGATGATCAATTCTGATGGACGTGGCTTTTTTTTCTCAACAACAAGGTGATTCAGAACAGTTCCAATGGTCTTGTGATGAAGAGAACAGTCTGCACCCAGAGAGAGGATTGTGGGGACTGAGTGCAGAACACAACATAGTATTTTCACTTTTTTGTTGTTGTTTATTTGATTTTGTTTTCTTTCTTATTTTTTTTTTCTGTTTGATCTGATTTTTCTTGTGCAACATGATATTTGTAGACATATGTATAGAAGAATTGCACATGTTTAACATACTGAATTACTTGCCATGTAGGGGAGAGGATGGGGAAAGGGAGGGAGAAAAAAATTTGGAACACAAGGTTTTGCAAAGGTGAATATTGAAAACTATGTATATATTTTGAAAATTTAAAAAAAAACTTATATATATATATATACATACATGTATATATATATACATATATATATATAAAACTTGTACTCCATTGGGAGAAATAAGATGAACATAGAAATGTAAGTGCAAAATTTATGCATTATAAACATAATGCTGTTACTGAAGAGAGGGTGCTAGTATATGGGAACAGGGAAGGTGGCCTAGGGATCAGGAAAGGCTCTACAAGTACTTGAGCTGAGATTTGAAGAAGGGCAGGGAATTTAAGAAGTGGGAATAAGTAGGGATAGCATTCATGGCATAGGGACTGGAGAATGAATTTCACATATGGGAAATAGTAGACTAACTAATAGTAGTCAAAACATAGAAAATATAGAATAGATGAAGAAAAGAATAGGGCAGCACATCTGCAAAGTCAATTTGTGAATGGCTTTAAATACCAAATAAAGGAGAATACATTTTCTTCTGATGATAAAAGTGAGCCATTGGAGACTTAAGTAAGGGAATGACATGATCAGGTACATACTTTAGAAATATAACATGTGTCTTCCTCATTATCAATAAATCCTCATTTGATCTATCTTGTGTGGATAATAATTTGATATTTATCATTCTAGATCTCTCCTTCCTTTTCTGAGTAAATTTCTGAGAAAACTGTGAACAATTAATACCTCCACTTCCTTTCTATTCATTTTCTTCTTTATTCTCTGCATTATGGTTTTTAACCTCTTTATACAACTGAAACTGTTCTCTTCAAAGTCACTAATCATCTGTTATTCAGTGAATCTAAAGGATTTTTCCATCCTAATTCCTTTTGACTTTGCTGTGGCCTTTGATATTATCACCTTTTTTTTTTTTAATTTATACTCTCTTGTCTGTAGGTTTGTATGGCACTGTTCTCTTGTGTTTTCCTATTGATTGCTCTTTATCAGTCTCCTTTGTTAAATCTTTATCCAGATCATGATCACTTCTTGTTTCTCTTCTCTTCTTCAATTCTGTCTCCCTCTCTTCTTTTTCCCTCCTTCCCTCCTTCCCACCATCCCTCCCTCTCTTTTATTTTCAAAATACACGTGTAGATGGTTTTCAATATTCACCTGTGCAGAACCTTGTGTTCCAATTTTTTTTCTCCTTCCCTTCCCTCACCCCCTCCCTTAGATGGGCAAGTTAATCCAATATATGTTAAACATGTGCAATTCTTCTATAAATATTTCCATAATTATCATGTTGCTCTCACTTTTGATATATGAATATATATGTATACATATACATATCTATATTATCTCCTCAGTTCCCAATTATGCAAATTATTTTCCTGTCTCTATCCAATCTTAATCTATTTCCTGATTTATGTATATTTATATTTATACATATACATGCATTTAATTTTCCTAATTACATATAAAAACATTCACTTTTTAAGATCTTGAATTACAAACAAATTATTTCTTTTCCTCATACCTCTCCCCCACCCATTGGGAAAACAAGTAATATGATATCAGTTATACATATGAGACCATGTAAAAATATGTTTCCATATTAGCCATGTTGCAAAAGAAAACACACACCAAAAAACACCCCAGAAAAATTAAGTTTAAAAAGTGTGCTTTAATCTGCACTTAGAGTTCATCAGGTCTTTCTCTGGAGATGGATATTATTTTTCATCATAGGTCCTTTGAAATTGTCTTGACCAAAGTATTTATCTTTCACAGTTGATCATCATTACAATATTTATGCTACTGTGTAAACTATTCTCCTGATTCTGCTTTATTTCACTGTATCAGTTCATATAAATCTTCCCAGGTTTTTATTAGATGATCTTGCTAATTTTCCAATTATATTCTACAATTTATTCAACCATTTCTCAATTGATAGTTACTACTTCAATTTTCAATTCTTTGCCACCACAAAAAGAATTACTATGAATATTTTTGTACAAAAAAGTCCTTTTTCCTTTTCTTTCATCTTGTTGGGATACAGATGGAGTAGAAGAATTAAGGGTATGTACAGTTTCGCAGTTTTTTTGGAGATAGCTCCAAATTGTTCCCAAAAAATGATTGGATGAGTTTGTAATTCTATCAACAATTTATTAGTAGCCCTATTTTTATCAGATCCTATCCAACATTTATCTGATAGGTGTGAGGAGATATCTCAGTTATTTTAATTTGCATTTCCTTGATCAAAAGTGATTTAGAGCATTTTTTAATGACTTGTAAATAGCTTTCATTTCTTTTTCTGAAAACTACCTGTTAATATCCTGTGATAATTTATTGTTTGGAGAAAGCTTGTATAAATTATCCTATATATTTGAAAAATGAGGCCTTCATCATGGAAACTCTGTAAAAGGTTTTCATAGCTTTTCTTTTAATTTTGGATGAATTTGTTTTGCTTGTGCAAACCTTTTTTAATTTGATGATATTAAAACAGTCCATTTTAAATCCTGTAATACTCTCTATTATTTGATTACAAATTCTTCCCTTATCTATAAATCTAAAGGTAAATTATTCCATGTTCCCCTAATTTGCTTTTGATGTTGCCCTTTGTCTAAATCATGTACCCATTTGGACCATATTGTAGCATATGGTGTGATATTGTTCTATGATTAGGTTAGGCTAAATTGCTTTCCAATTTTCCTAGAAATTTTTATCCAATAGTGATTTTGTCCCAAAATCTTGGATCTTTGGGTTTATCAATCACTACATTACTAAGATTATTTATTACTGTTTTTTATGTACCTAATTTATTCTACTTCTTAGCCAGTACCAGATTGTTTTCATGATTACCACTTTGTAATATAGTTTGAGATCTGGTAGTGATAGCCTTTTTTTCACATTTTTTTTTTCGTTGATTGTCTTGATATTCTTGACCTTTTCTTCTTTCAGATGAATTTTGTTACTATTTTTTCTACCTCTATAAAATAATAATTTGACTTGCATGGCACTCATTAAGTAAGTTAACTTAGGTAGAATTGTCATTTTTAATCACATTGGCTTAATCTACCTTGGAGCAATTAAAATTCATCTAATTGGACTGGGTTTTTTTGGTGTGTAAAAATTTGTTTTGTAATTTTGTTCATGTAGTCCATGGGTTAGTCTCAGTAAGTTATCATTTTACATTATCTGCATTTATTTAAATAGAATTTCTCTTTCTATCTCTTTGTTTTGGGTTTGTTGGTGCTATACAGAAATGCTAAAGATTTTTTTTTCCTGAGGCAATTGGGATTAAGTGATTTGCCCAGGGTCATACAACTAGGAAGTGTTAAGCATCTGAGACCATATTTGAACTCAGGTCCTCCTGACTTCAGGGCTGGTGCTCTATGCACTGCCATATGTTAAACATGTGCAATTCTTCTATTAATATTTCCATAATTATCATGTTTCTCTCTCTCGATATATGAATATATATGTATACATATACATATCTATATTATCTCCTCAGTTCCCACCTAGCTGCCCCAATGCTAAAGATTTATGTGGGTTTATTTCATATCCTGCCTCTTTGCTAAAATTGTTGATTGTTTCTACTAAAATTTAGTTGATTTTCTAGGGTTCTTTAAAAAACTCATCATACCTGCAGAATGATAGTTCTGATTCCTTGTTGCTTAGTTTTATGTCTTCAGTTTCTTTTTTTTGTCTAATTGTGAAAGCTATTATTTTTAATAAAAAGTTGAATAATAGTAGTTTAATCCCATTACAGATAATGTTTGCTCTTGGTTTTATGTGGTTATAATTTATCAATTTCAGAAAAGCTCCATTGATTTACTATTCTCTGTTTTAAATAGGAATAGGTATTGTAGTTTTTCAAAAGCCTTTTCCATACCTTTTGATATAATCATTTGATTGATTATTGATGGATCCAATGATTCTGATAGTTTATTTAATATCTGACCAGCCTTGCAATCTTGTTATAAATCCCATTTGGTCATAGCGCATTATCTTTGTGATACATTGCTGTGATTTCCTTGTTAGTACCTTATTTAAAATTTTTACATTCATTAAGGAATTCAAGTCTAGCACCTTATACTAGCTTAGAGGTCAAAAGAACGTTCTGAGATCTTAAGTCACTCAGAAGTTACCACCCTGAATTGGTAATGGGAATTCTTCAAATCAATGAAATAACAATTCTATTTCTAAAATCTTATCACAACTATGAACTTATGATAATAAATGACTTAATGGTTAACATTATTTTTCATCTTTACATATAACTTTCCCAAGATCTTACTGTTGCACAAAATGAGATAAATTTACATGTGCAATGAGATATTTAAAAAAACAATACCTTGGGTATCAAATGAATATAGATTGAAGCAAAGGTAAATACTTGAAGCCAATTTCTAACTAGGATGGGATTAAACACACAGTTCAAAAACTGAGAATTGTAATAATGTGTTCCTAGAAAAAAATTCTTCATATATACATATTATCTGTGAGCAAGAATATGATCTGAAAATATTTCAGAGTAATTATTCCATATTTGACCAAGGGTTTAAAAGTGACTTTGAAGCAACTTTCATTTAATATCCAGAAGACAAAAAAGACAACAAATTGTTCATGGTAGAAAATGATGATATGATGCTGGTAAGGATTTAAAACCATATGCATACGCACAAATATATATGTACACACACATTCACATATACCTATATGTACATACATAAATATAGATATAGTGTGTTTATATAATGTATATTATTATATAAATATGATGCATATATAAATATGTTTACATATACATTTATACACAATACATATATGCATATATACACACATGTGCAAGTAGTTATACATTTTCATGTATGTATATAGATGTAGTCATTAATATTTTTGCTTTTATATCCTCTTTATTGCAAATATAGCTCTCTTCTCTATCATCCTCAGAGAGACATCTCTTAGAACAAAGAATAAAAAGGAAGCAGAACTCATGTGTGTGCACATTTTAATTTTTTAAAAAGTTCATTTAGGCAGGTGTCCCAGGGACGCGTTATCAAGATTTCCTTTGGTTATGACAAGATACAGAACTTTAAAAAAATACTAAAGTATACAGAGGGTTTTTATTTAAGGACCACTTAGGATGAGGAAATTAGTATGAGAAAATAAATATGTAACATCAATAATAATAATAATACATTTTAATAATCAAAGTAGTGTCTGACCCATAGCACTTTAAAATTTTACAAAGCACTTTACATTAATTCACTTCATAACAACATGTAATGATAATCTAATTTCCCTCACATGTTCACACATCCTACTTATTGCAATAGATGGCTCTCTCTCTCAATGATTAAATCAGGAGGTAACAAAAGTCAATGAATATTTTAGTAGAACTCCCAGGGTCAGTTAAGTTCCCATTTTTAGCCTGCATTTAGATATGCACAAAGCTAATAGATATGTGTTTATAGAATGCATATTATTATATAAATATGATGCACATATAAACATATGTTTACATATACATTTATACACAATACATATGTGCATACATACAATATGTGTAATAATGGTACTCTTCTTTGTATTCTTTATTCTCTTGTCCCACTTAAAATATATAGGAATTCTGCCTAGAGCTTAGGTTTCTTGGGGCACAAAAAATGGACAGAAGTCAATAGGTAAAAAATAAACCACTCAAGTGTGAATAGCATTGAATGTGAATCATTTCTTTGTTCCCTTTCATTATGAATCTCCACTTCAGGAAATGTGTAGTATTTTCTAAAGGAATATAACAGAAAAAGAAGCCACAAGTGCAATTACCTGCTAGGTCCTTAAACATAACACAGTCATTTCTTCAGTATCAACAACTGACCAACATTAATGTGTTGAGACAGCTAGGTAGCACAACAAAGTGCCGGGCCCAAGGCCAGAAAGACTTATCTTCTTTGAGTTCAAATCTGGCTTCATATGCCTACTAGCTGTGTGACCCTGGGCAAGTTTCCTTCTATAAAATGAGCTGGAAAAAAGATATGGTAAATAATTCTAGCATTTTTGTCAAGAAAATCCCCAAAAGGGTCAACGAAGAGTCTGACACAACTGAATAATTAAAGGAAAATTGATTGCATTTTGTTGCCATCAGAATATTAGAACACCTATTCCATGATAAAATGCCAAGAATGTGGATCTAAATACCAAAATTGATTATAATTTACAAGATAAATCAACATTTTAATTTGGTGCTATATCTTAATCATGTCTTAGGTGATACTGTAGTTCCATAAAAATAGAAGACAACATTTAAGTAGTCCTTTATCTGTTATAGGAAGATACTCATGCAGCCCACCGTTCTTAAGAACATGAGTTAAAATTTATGTAAAACAACTAGTATAATTAATAACTTTTAAAAATTTATAGGCACTAAATAAATGCCACATGTACATGCATATATACTTTAAAATAATTATTTTTTAAAAATTTCTAAATGACTCTATCCATCACTTTAAATGTTTCAGTTATAGTGATGAAAACACTATAAAATACAATTAAGGATCTTTTTCATTATAAATCACTAACCCATAAGATAAGACAACTACTCAGTTTCTCCTATGTTGTCATGAGTAAACAGATAGGGATGCAATTCTACCTGTTGTAAAATTTGGTTATAATTTGCTTCATTGTCAAGTCAATTAACATTTATTAATTGTTTACTATATCAAGCACTGTGCTAAGTGCTGTTAACACATAAAGAGGGGGAAATATTTTGTGCTCTCAAGGTGCTAATAATCTAATGGGGAAGAAAATGAACAAATTAATCTGTAACAAGCAAGCTATATACAGAATAAATAGAAAATAATTAAAACAAGGAAGGCATTAGACTTGAGAGAGATTGCAGGGGGATGCTTTTACTGTAAACTTAATAAATCTCAACAAAAAAAGTTAAGTTACATGATTTTTAAAAGAAATTTGAGGAGGGGGTAAATCACTTGATGGCTCAAGCCCATAATCTCTGCTCCTGAGTAGGCTTGGCTGGCGGATCGGATCATTTGAGCTCATGAGTTCTGAGTTGCAGTAGAACTACACTAATCAAGTGTCTGCCTTAAATCCAGTATCAATATGGTATGCTCATAGGAGAAGAGGGCTACTAGGCTGCTGAAGGAGAGAGGAATTGCTTTGGGTAAGATAAGGAAGTCAAAGTGTCATACTGATCAATAATAAGACCTTACAATTCAAAGCTAGGTGAGAGTGGAGACCTAATCTTCAAAACAAAATAGAACAAAGTAAATAAACGTTAAATTACTTTAAATGGTTATTTACATATTTGTATTAATTTTCAACTTAAAAAATGAAATCTTTCATGCCCTTTTCAGATCTCTTTTCTTCTTGTGAATTGTTTTCTAGATTTTTTTTACTGTTTTTCTGTCTCTCTGTTTTTTTCTGTGTGTGTGCCATAATGTTTTTAATGTAATAATGTTAACATTTATATTATTTTATGTTATATCATATATAATATATCAATAATATATTTTAACATGTATTATATATATATATATATAAAATTTTAGGACACTGCTTGAATTCAGAAAGACAACTCATGCTGAGTTCAATTATGACCTCAAGACATTTACTAATTGTGTCACCTTGGGCAAGTTACTTATTGAGTTTACCTCAGCTTCCTCATCTATAAAATGAGCTGGAGAATGAAATGGGTAACTACTCCAGTGTCTTTGCCAAGGAAACCCCAAATGGGGTCATGAAGAATTAGACACAACTGGAATGACTGAACAACAATAGCAAATATAGTCAGTATTTATATTGTCAATCTAGTTTCCTTTATTCATTTTGCATCACTGCATATGAGACTTTCCATATTTATTTGTATTCTTCACATTTGTCATTTTAATGAAAAAATAATATTCCATTACATTAGTCTACTACAATTGGTATAGCTTTTTCTCCAGTCAGTGGATATATGGGTTTGGGTATGGTTTTTTTGTTTGTTTGTTTGTTTGGGGGTTTTTTTGCTATTATGAAGCTGTACAAGTAAATCTTTTCCTTTCTAATGACGTCTATAAGCCACTATTATAATATAGAGCATAATCTGTTTTGTCATTTATTGTCTTTGTCCCCCAAAAATGTAGCTCCAATAGCAGCGTAATAGTAGAAATGTCTTACAGCTCTGCAAATATTGTTCAATCTATTTTTTAATAAAGCTTTTTATTTGCAAAACATATGAGTGACCTTTCAACATTGACCTTTGCAAAAAACTTTTTTTTCCCAAGCTTTTCCTTTCCCTCCCCCCGCCCCCACCCCTAGATGACAGGCAATCTAATACATGCTAGATAGGATAAATTATATGACAAGTACAATACATGTATACATATCTATACAGTTATCTGACTGCACAAGAAACATCAGATCTAGAAAGAGAAGAAGAAAAAAAACAACCTAAGAAGGAAAACAGAACGCATGGAAATATTCACAGAAAGCGTTAAAATGCTGTGTTGTGGTTCACTCTCAGTTCCCACAGGCCTCTCTCTGGATGTATATGACTATCTTCATCGCAGCACAACTGGTTTGAATCACATCATTGCTGAAGAGAACCATGTCCATCAAAATTGATCATCGTATAGTCTTGTTGCTGTGTATAATGTTCTCCTGGTTCTGCTGATTTCACTCAGCATCAGTTCATGCAAGTCTCTCCAATCCTCTCTGAAATCCTCCTGTTGGTCATTTCTTACAGAACAATAATATTCCATAACATTCATATACCATAATTTATTCAGCCATTCTCCAATTGATGGGCATCTTTTCAATTTCCAGTTTCTTGCCACTACAAAAAGGGCTGCCACAAACATTTTTGCACATGTGGGTCCCTTTCCCTCCTTAAAAATCTCTTTGGGATATAGGCCCAGTAGAAACACTGCTGGATCAAAAGGTATGCACTGTTTGATAACTCTTTGAGCATAGCTCCAAATTGCTCTCCAGAATGGTTGGATCCGTTCACAGTTCCACCAACAATGTATCAGTGTCCCAGTTTTCCCACATCCCCTCCAACAGCTATCATTATCATTTCCTGTCATTTTAGCCAATCTGACAGGTGTGTAGTGGTATCTCAGAGTTGTCTTAATTTGCATTTCTCTGATCAATAGTGACTTGGAGCACCTTTTCATGTGACTGGAAATAGTTTCGATTTCTTCGTCTGAAAATTGTCTGTTCATGTCTTTTGACCATTTTTCAATTGGAGAATGGCTTGAATTCTTATATATTTGAGTCAATTCTCTATATATTTTAGAAATGAGGCCTTTATCACTATCTTTGGATGTAAAAATATTTTCCCAGTTTACTGCTACCCTTCTAATCTTGTCTGCATTCATTTTGTTTGTACAAAAACTTTTCAACTTGATATAGTCAAACTTATCTATTTTGTGATTAATGATGACCTCTAGTTCTTCTTTGGTCACAAATTCCTTCCCCCTCCACAGGTCTGAGATGTAAACCATCCTACATTGTTCTAATTTGTTTATAATATCATTCTTTATGCCTAGATCATGAATCCATTTTGACCTTATCTTGGTATATGGTGTTAGGTGTGGGTCAATGCCTAATTTCTTCCAGACTAGTTTCCAATTATCCCAGCAGTTTTTGTCAAATAGTGAGTTTTTATCCCAAAAACTGGGGTCTTTGGGTTTATCAAACACTAGATTACAATTGTCATTGAGTATTTTGTTCTGTGAACCTAACCTATTCCACTGATCCACTACTCTATTTCTTATCCAGTACCAAATGGTTTTGGTGACCACTGCTTTATAATATAGTTTTAGATCTGGTGCAGCTAGGCCACCCTCATTTGCATTTTTTTTCATTAATTCCCTTGAAATTCTTGACCTTTTGTTTTTCCAGATGAATTTTGTTGTTATTTTTTCTAGGTCAGTTAAATAATCTCTTGGGAGTTTGATTGGTATAGCACTAAATAGATAGATTAGTTTAGGTAGTATTGCCATCTTTATTATATTCGCTCGACCTATCCAAGAGCACTTGATGTTTTTCCAATTGTTTAGATCTGACTTTATTTGTGTGGAGAGTGTTTTGTAGTTTTGCTCATATAGATCCTGACTTTCCCTTGGCAGATATATTCCCAAATATTTTATACTATCGATAGTTATTTTGAATGGAATTTCTCTTTGTATCTCTTGCTGTTGCATTTTGTTGGTGATGTATAAAAATGCTGATGATTTATGTGGATTTATTTTGTATCCTGCAACTTTGCTAAAGTTGTGGATTAATTCTAATAGTTTTTTAGTTGATTCTCTAGGGTTCTCTAAGTAGACCATCGTATCATCTGCAAACAGTGATAATTTGGTTTCCTCATGACCTACTCTAATTCCTTTAATCTCTTTTTCTTGTCTTATTGCCAAGGCTAGCATTTCTAATACAATATTGAACAGTAATGGTGATAGTGGGCAACCTTGTTTCACCCCTGATCTTATTGGGAATGGTTCCAGTTTATCACCATTACATATGATGCGAGCTGATGGTTTTAAATAGATGCTACCGACTATTTTAAGGAAAAGTC